>JASANC010005329.1:0-74204 GCA_030248135.1 Theristus sp. LFF4_11
CACAGGAAAAATAACTTTTTTATGCTCTCGTATGTTCCGTTTTTATTTATCTTTATGTCGACTTTGTGTCGTAACATAACGACAATAAAACGACTTTGTGTCGTAACATAAAGTTGCATGAGTATTCATCGTATGCTATTTCACGCTGCAAAAAAACCTGTTTTACGCAACTGCATAAAGAAGGGACATTAAAAAGAGTGAAAATGCTGATTGGTTGTTCCGGCGCAGCCTGTAGTTATGTTCTAGCTTTATGTGCATAAAGTATGCATGAAAACTATCTGCATGCAGTTTGCATGTTCCATCATGTTCAAAATACTTTAAAACTAAAAATTGAAGGTCAAAACTATGAATTCATGGACAATTTTGTTTTTAAAACAGTACACATGTGTGTCGAGTACGTGCACATCATGAAATGTGCCGAAAAAAACAAAAAATAAGCAAGATTAAAAGTATAAAACACGTTCTAAAAAGTAAAAACGTGTTGACGTGAAATGGGAGTGTTGTCGGTCACCAAAAAATACCAAGTCTTTTGTGAGTTGTCCTTGCTGTCTGACTTGATCTTCCTGACAACCTGCCAACTAGCTTTACTGCACACACTAGTATGTTATTTCAAGTGTGAGTGAAAACACCAATAACAACGCTGGCGTTCTCACTCACCGGTGATTGTTGTGGTAACATTTTCTGAATTGAAGTCAAATTTCACCAGCGCTTAGTCATCAGTGGTCAGCCATCACCCGCAGTTTCAACATTTTAAACTGAACATTCATCTAATATGGATCTTGATAATAATGGAGATAGATCTTTATAGATGAGGTGATCATTAATTTAATGTCCCATTTTTATACTAGCGTCTGTGATTTTCGCAGTAAACAAAGCATAAAAAAGAAACATTAAATTGATGATCACGATACACACCTAATCTTGCTAAGTAACCGACGCACAGACTGGCTAACTGACTCAGTACAGACTGTCAAGCTTCAGAATAACCTACTCTCACTGGCAGACTACAGACTGACAACTGGAAATAAACAATCTGCAGGCAGCTCAGAAGATGACAGACATTTTTAGGTGGGGGGGGGGCTCCTACCCGGGGGTGCCAAACTTTTTTGGGGGTGAGGGTGTCTGCAAGTGGGACATCCCCGGGGATGCTAATCGGTTCTTAATTGGCCCTGCATCACCCGGCAGTGCAGCTGGCCAGTGCAGTACCAAAGATGACGGACATTTTGGGGGTGCCAAATTTTTTTGGGGGGTAGGGGGTAAGTGGGACCCCCCGGTCACCTGCTATGGGGGTGCACCGGATACTAATCGGTTTTTGCACCCCCACCCGCATTTTTATTGCAAATTTTTCAGTGAAAAACACTATAAATTTTAAAAAATTCGCTAATATAGTTGTTTGTGACAGTAAATAACCTCATATTGAACAAAAATTCGTGATTTTAAACAAAAGTTTGTGACTATGAGAACATTTTGGGAGGGGGGTGGGTACCCACGGAGGGGGGGGGGGAGGTGCCGAGTCGGTAAGGGGGTGGGGGGTAGCCACCGGGAGGTCCCGGGTTTAGGGGGGTGGGTGTCATAAGACCCCCACCCCCACAGGGCGCAAGTTCGTGCTAGGGTGGGTACGCCCCCACTCCCCCTCATCTTCGGTACAGGGCCAGTGTGCACGTGAGTGCAGTGTGTGTGTGTTTGCAGTCACTTAGTTTGACAGTTGTCAGACTGCACTCTGCCAGCTGGGCAGTCTGCATGTGAGTGCAGTGTGTGTGTTTGATGTCAGGTATAATTTTGGTCAGACGGTATTCTGCCAGTGCTCCAGTCAGCATACACTGTATCTGTGCGGTTGCCATCAGGTAGCGTATTCTGTAAGTTATTGGTCATACTGAACAATGCCAGATGGCCATTTTTGTGATTATCGGAACATTTTGGCAGGGGGTACCCACGGGGGCGGGGGTGTCGAGTCGTGAAGGGTTGTCGGAGTACCTACGGAGGCGAGGTCTCGACCATGTTCCGAACTTTTACAGCACAATGCATAACTTCACGGAAGTTTTCTGCAACTGTTTTTAGTTTTCGCGAAAACAACAGGAGAAAAATTTATCTCCAGGTTACATTGCACATGCAGATCAAGAGCGTGTGTGCTTGTGCATGTTAGTTCGAGAACAAGTGACATCTGATGTAAACTTCTTAAAAATTTGCTAATTGCTAATCTGGTTACTCAGCTACTGCTACATACAGTAAGTTACTAGCAGGTTAGACGGATTTTCCTTGTGCAATTACATTATACACAAACAATTAAACAGACACGCTCTGGAGCTAGATCTTGATAGATGAGGCGATCATTAATTTAATGTTCCTTTTTTATACTAGCGTCTGTGATTTTCGCAGTAATCAAAGCTTAAAAAAGAAACATTAAATTGATGATCACGACACAAACCTAATCTTGCCAAGTAACCGACTTACAGATTGGCTGACTCAGTACAGACTGTCAAGCTTCAGAATAACCGACTCTCACTGGCAGACTTACAGACTGACAACTTGAAATAAACAATCTGCAGGCAGCACAGAAAATGACAGACATTTTGGCAGGGGGTACCCACGTGGGCGGGGGGGGGGGTCGAGTCGTGAAGGGTTGTCGGAGTACCTACGGAGGCGAGGTCTCGGCCATGTTCCGAACTTTAACAGCACAATGCATAACTTCAAGGAAATTTTCCGCAACTGTTTTTAGCTGTCGCGAAACCAGTGAGTGAGATGGGGCGGGTTGCTGAGTCATGAAGGGGATGTGGAAGCACCTACGGCGGGGGGTCTCGAGTTTTGAGGGGTGGGTGTCACGGAACCCTCCCACCCCCCTCCACCCGCACGAGGCGCAACTTCGTGCTAGGAAGGACACCCCCTCACATCTTCGGTACTGTGTACAGACAGGTACATATGTAAGTCATACCAAGTTGCGCAGTAACAGACTGGCAGTATCATAGACATAAACTCACGGAGTCTGCCACAGATGAATGCCTAGCTACCTTGCAGGGTAGACGTTTAGAGATTCATACGCAGACCTGCCAGATTCCAAACTGCAGTCTGGTTAATTTATACTGTTGGTTTACTTGGCTGACATTTGAAAACTTGTTTTTATACATTGAAACGTTGATTACAGGATAAAACTGTCGATTTCAAAAGATGAATGCAAAAAATGCATAAAAAAGATAAATGCATAAAAAAGACGCATAAAAAATAATTTTTAAGTTTTTTTAATGTTTCGCATAAAAATGTACATAAAAATGACAAAAAGCAAAATTGTCTTTACCATTTTTATGTCTGCATAAAGAGATAACATTATTAACTCGCAAAGCAGCATGAGTGCTGCATCCGAGGGCATAAAAAAGTTGTTTTTCCTGTGAAAGACCAGCTAGTGTTCGGACGACCGATGTTCAGCCATAACCATTCACAATGTGGAAGTGAAGTTTCAAACAAAAAGGTGGAAGTAACAGTTTTTACCCAACTGGGTAAAATTGAGGTAAACAAAAGCACCAGTTTTAAAAACCAAAAACAAATTCACTAGTAGAAAATTCCCGAGACAAATTAACAACAGTTTACAAGTGTAGTTCGCACACAAAAAGAAAAACGTCTACAGAAAAACCACAATAAAGATTTTTTACCCATTTATAAGGGTAAATAATGTGTCAATTGTAAAATTTAACTACGGATATAGATTCAGCGCATTCGGGTACTCCCAGAAAGTGGTTTTAAAGATTATTTAAAGCTTATTTGTTACTATGAAACGAAAACGTCTGAAAAAAGGCAAAAAACCAAGTTTTGCCCATTTTTGAGAAAGAAAATGGTCCGTTACAAAATATAATAACGGATTCAAGCACAGCGGTTGTAAAGCTATTAGAAAATTCTTTTAAAAAAAATCTACACTTAAAATTAGAAATTGAAACAAAAAACTCTGGAAAACGCTAAAAATGTTTTTGCAAAATTTTAGGGCAAAAAATGCCCGAGGCAAAAATCTAAAGTCAGATTCGGATTGCGCAATCTCGAAAACCCCCTGGAGAATTAAAAATTAAAGTTAAAAGTTGTTTCTATTGTTTTTTTCACTGTGGAATGAAAACGTATGAAAAAAGCAAAAAATCCACATTTTACCCCTTTTTGGGTGAAAGCAAGTGGTCAGTTGCAAAATATAAAAACGGATTCAAGTACAGCGGTTGTAAAGCTATTATAAAATAGCATTTTAAATAAAATCCACGCTTAAATTAAAAACATTAAAACAAAAAACACTGAAAACGCAAAAAACATGTTTTTGCCAATTTTGGAGCAAAAAAATGCCCGAGGCAAAAATCTAAGTTCAGATTCAAATTCAGCGACCCCGAAAACCTTTCTGTAGAACTAAAAATGAAAGTTAAAAAATTGTGTTTTTTAACTCAAAAACTTGTTTCACAAAAATTAGCAAAATTTTTCAAAAAAAGTAAATTTGCGAGGCTTACCACGGAAAATAGGAAAAAGTCCCCTGCTTTTTACGCAGTGGAAAGAGCTCCGCGAGATCTTCAAAACGTGCAGTCATTTCAAGCCATAGCTCGTATGCGCAAATGTTGTAAATGCTGGTTGAAATGGTATACTTTGCAAAAATGGGAAAAATCGAGCACAATATGGGCTGCGACAAAATTTTCGCGACACACGAAACTCACATCCAAAGTTGTATGGTGTGCCGCGGAGAATTTTTTTCGAAGGACTTTACATACGTTCTAGACACGAATTACCTATTCTGAAATCCGTGTTACTTATTTCCGCTTATTTCCCTTTGTATTTTTTTCTGGTATGTAATCATATGTGTTTGCCCTTTCAATTTTTACCTGCGACACTTTCACAGTCGAACAAAAATGTTTCCTGGGGTAATTCCACCTGGAAATTTTGAAAATTGGGTTAATTTTTTGCCCCGATCCATTTTTGGGGTAAACAATTGGGGATTTTTCAAAAATCGAAGGGTTTTTACCTGGTTTCAAGTGTTCGCCCTTTCAATTTTTACCTGCGACACTTTCACAGTTGACCAACAAAGTTTCCTGGGTAAATCCACCTGGAGATTTTGAAAATTGGGTAAATTTTTTGCCACGACCCATTTTTGGGGTAAACAATTGGGCATTTTTTAAAAATCGAAGGGTTTTTACCTGGTTTCAAGTGTTCGCCCTTTCAATTTTTACCTGCAACACTTTCACAGTTTAACAACAAAGTTTCCTGGGGTAATTTTACCTGGAGATTTTGAAAATTGAGTAAATTTTTTGCCACGACCCTTGTTTGAGGCAAAATTTGGGGTTTTTCATAATTTTAAAGGATTTTAAGAGGTTAGAAGTGTTCGTCCTTTCAATTTTTTGTGCAAAGCTGTTCCAAAACCGAACAACAAAGTTTCCTGTGGTAATTTTATCCGAAGATTTTGAAAATCAAAATAAATTTTTGCCCCGACCTTTGTTTGAAGCAAAATTTGGTTTTTTATATGTCAAAGGATTTTATGGGGTTAGAAGTGTTCGCCCTTTTAATCACAGGAAAAGGATTTTTTTATGTCGTGAAATGCTTGCTTTAAATTCGCATGACCACGTGTTAAAGTAGTTGTTTTAAGCAACATATTTTCCATTCAACATAATGCGCGAGTTTCTCGTTTCATGACTCATTTAAAGTGGCGACACAAAAAGTTCATGAAATTTGCATTAAATGCAACATTTCCTGTTCCACAGCTTCAATTATTATCGTCTTTATCTTTTTAGGTTTTATTCTTTAAAATACTTTTGATTATCAAACCGCTTTTCTCACTCACTTGTGTGTCATTTTAGCTTGTATTTTAGCAGTTATTGGTGACAAACGTACGCAGCACACACACACACACAAACGTCTAGGTTGTACATAACGGACGTCGTTTTTCCGGGTATCAGCAGTTTTATTGGTGACACACACACGAGCACACACACACATCGCGGATGTTGGAGACATCGATTTACTGACCTCCGTCAGTTTTTTGGTGACACACGCACGCACACACACACGTCGCGGATGTTGGAGACGTCGATTTACTGACCTCCGTCAGTTTTTTGGTGACACACGCATGCACACACACACGTCGCGTATGTTGGAGACGTCGATTTACTGACCTCCGTCAGTTTTTTGGTGACACACGCACGCACACACACACGTCGCGGATGTTGGAGACGTCGATTTACTGACCTCCGTCAGTTTTTTGGTGACACACGCACGCACACACACACGTCGCGGATGTTGGAGACGTCGATTTACTGACCTCCGTCAGTTTTTTGGTGACACACGCACGCACACACACACGTCGCGGATGTTGGAGACGTCGATTGATGCATGGTGCATGACAGCAGACTTGAATTCATCAATCTCAAGCATCAAAGAAACGCAAAACCATTCATAATGTACGTTTCAAACAAAAAGCTGAAAGTGACAGTTTTTACCCAATTGGGTAAAATTGAGGTAAAAAGCACCCGTTTTAAGAAACCAAAAACAAATTCAACTTCAGTGGCGTAAAAAATTCTCGAGGACAAATTAACATCAATTTACAAGTCTGGGGGTCAAACACAAAAAAGAAAAACGTCTACAGAAAGACTACAGTGTAGATTTTTGCCCATTTATAAGGGTTAATAATGGGTCAGTTGTAAAATTTGCCTACAGATATGGATTCGGCGCATTTGGGAACTTCTAGGAAAGAGTTTTAAAAATTGTTTTCAAACTTATTTATTACTATGAAACGAAAACTTCTGAAAACGGCAAAAAATCCATGTTTTACCCATTTTTGGGTAAGAAAGTGGTCCGTTACAACATATAATAACGTATTCAAGTACAGCAGTTGTAAAGCTATTAAAAAACAAATAAAAATCCACATTTACAATTACAAATTAAAACAAAAAACCACTGTAAAACGCGAAAAAAAGTGTTTTTGCCCAATTTTTAAGCAAAAAATATGACCGGGGCAAAAATCTAAAATCAGATTCGGATTGAAAGATTTTGAAAACCTTCTGGAGAATTAAAAATTAAAATTAAAAGTTGTTTCTCAATTGATTTTTTTTGTGAAACGAAAACATATGAAAAAAGCAAAAAAAAACAACATTTTACCCATTTTTAGGCAAGCAAGCGGTCAGTTGCAAAATATAAAAACTGATTCAAGTACAACGGTTGTAAAGCTATTAGAAAATAGTTTTTTAATAAAATCCACGCATAAAATTAAAACATTAAAACAAAAAACACTGAAAAACGCAAAAAAGGGTTTTTGCCCAATTTTTAAGCAAAAAAATGCCAGGGGCAAAAATCTAAGGTCAGATTCAAATTCAGCGACCCCCGAAAACCCCCCTGTAGAACCAAAAATGAAAATCTGATATTTGTGTTTATGAGCTCAAAAAAATGTTTTAAAAAAATGACGTAATTTTTCAAAAAAAGTAATTTTAACTAGCGTCGTAGCGCTTCAGGGACCCCCTTGCAAGGGCTCATTGATACAGGGCCTTAAAGAACTCCGCAAGATCTTTCACGTGAATACTGTGTAAGGTTCCAGAAACTGTGCAACAACGAGAAACGGTAGGGCTAAATAGGTACACTGCGAAAAATCGCAAAAAATCGAGGGTTTTTTAACTTCCGCACCCTAAAAACAACCTTTATAGGCATAATCAAGGGGTACTCAGGGGGTAAACCTGAAGCGCCTTGATTAGTAGAATGTCCCTGCACCCTTGGTTTAAAAACTTTTCCATGTATCACGGAATGTTCCTAGCCCCCCCCCACTCTTATTTGCAAACGGTGTTAAAACCTTTGTCAGACGTATTGTATATGACTAGCAGTTGACCCGTGCCTACGGCCCGGGTAAAAAGTTTGCGATTTTGTTAACAGCAAGGTGCACCCGCGGATTAATCGACATTTGCTTCTGTTTTCCTGGAACGGGAAACGTGTTGATTTTTTAACCAAGGGGTTCTTTCATGCGTTGATACCGTTTATTGTTTGGGGCAATAAACAAACAATTTATTTGGCCAGCAGCAAAAAGTCGTCGGACATTCGTGCGCAAGAAATTCTAATTCGCGTGCGCATTTGTCTTTTTACGCACGGACAAACAGTCGTTCTAAATCCCGTGCGCAAAACAGTCGTGTCGGCAGACGTAAGTCACACGCACGAAATTCTAATTCGCGTGGGCACAAGTTTTTTTGCGTGCGCACGGACAACGTTCTAAATCATGCGCGCAAAACAGTCGTTACGTGCGAACGACAGTCATGCGTACGAAATTCTAATTCGCGTAGCCATTTTTTAAGTTCTGTCTCCGTGCGTACGCAAGAAAATCTAATTGCTAAACGCGCCTTAAGTCTGACACAAAGAGGCCTGTTTATCTTTTACAGAACTGGCCGGAATCGATACCCGTTTATTTGCACAATCCCATTTGTTTTTTATAGTAATCCCGCTTTTGCCAAAAATGTTTTCTTAAACAATATGATTTCAGTTTCTGCTGTTTCAAAGTTGAAAATTTGTGTTCACCAATTTTGCTTTTTGAAAATCACAGAATTTTGGTTAAAATCTTGTAAAAACTGCTGTTTGTTTTGTGCTCTCACAATCGATCTTCATGACCTGTTTCAATTTGCTTTGATCCAACGTTCCGCAGCAACGCTACCCGTGTATTTGGTTCAGAAAAAATATGGGATTCAATTATTATTCACAGGAAAAGCAATTTTGTATAAAAAAATTAATAGCCGATTTCGTTATTGTTGGTTTTTCAAAGTCGCAAATTCGTTTTATTCGGAGACCCGTTTTTCCAATTTCTGCTGTCGATCATAATCGGATGTGCCGCCCATTCTGTGACATGGTGGCTTTTTTGGAGCAATTCGTTCCCGCACATTATAATCTCATCTTTTTACATCACAACTACCAACCGAACTGACGCGACGTAACGTTGAGGAAAGAACTGAATGAATCATGATGACTCGTTGTTGAAACCGAAAGAGAGAAAATAATTCGCATAGAAAAATTGTTAAAAAGTGATAGCAACATTTTGATTTCGCTGCCTTAAATAGCAAAAAGTTGGACGGACAGACAGACAGACAGACAGACAGACAGACAAAGTATTTTTTAGTATAATAGATTCCTATTCTTGTGTCAACATTGTGCGATATATGTCTATATATTCTGTTCTGAAAAAGGTCTATTCTATTTAGCACGTAACTTTCATAATTACTGATCATATTCCACCTTTTAAATGCGCAGAAAGCGCACTTTTCTCTTGTTGTGATTATGAATGACGTAATTTTTTTCAGAAAATATGGGAAGACGATAGCGGTGCGGATGGGGAAGGAAATGACGATATCATTGCAATATTGCAATGGTCAGGTTGGTAAAGTGGTATGGTGCGTCGTAAAGTCTTGCATTTTTATTTAGGCCAACCGCGTTTATAAGTTCTCACTCCACCCCCCCCCCCCTCCCGTCGGAGTCGGAGTTAGGGTTGCCGCGAGACGAGACGAGACACGAGACAGAGCTACTTGAAGTGTGCTCCCCGGGTGTAACGATCACGATCACTTTGGACCTCCAACGCTCCGAATCCTCCGGCCTCGAACGCTGATGTGAAGATCCAAGCGCCCGGAACTGTCCTGCGTTTAGTTTCAGAAAGCACAAGTTTATTGCGAGTCGTTTGGTTGATGCGTTAATGGTATCGTGTGTTTGTGTGTGTCTCACCAATTTCCAAGTTCTCTTTTCTTCTTTCTCTCTTTTACTTCGTTAGCCAACTCTTGACAGAAGGGACAACAATAAAACCACCACTGACACAAAAGAAAGGATAGGATCAGTTAGGGTGTGGTAGTTAACGAACTAGTATTTTTGGTAAAAATGGAAGAGTGGCCCCGAACACAAGGAAAACAACGTATTTATAACCAACAGCAACCAATACGAAAAGAGTAGCCGACCCAATGCAAAGAAAGTAGCTTAGCCATTCACATTCACACATCATGCACCGTATCCCCTGCAACGCAGTCCGCAGTGACTCAAGGAATCGGGCAGCCTAAAAGGGTACATTACAGTATCCCCCTCCTATTCGGAGTGCCCCCACGACGACCCAAGTCACCGACACCGCGCGGCAGAACGGCACACAACGTCCGTTTGCAAACACTTCGCCACTTACCAACATCTCGCCGACTCATACAACAATAATAAACTACAATACCAAAAGCACCAATTTCACAACCTGTGTCAGTACAAAACAATCACAATTCAAAACACTAAACAATCAAAACGAGATCACCGAACAATATAAAAAGCACCGTACAAAAGAATGGAAATGAAACTTCTTTGGCCTTCTTCAAAACTGAGAAATCACAAAAGTAAGTAAACAAATAAAACATTTCTTTGGTTTTCAATAACTTTTCCCTGAGTGACTTTACGAATTATGCCCCTGCCGAAAAGAAAAGAACCCGTTACAAAACTCCTGCACCTGGGGCTTTTTGACACCAAACGAAACAAAAGAAACAAAAACAAAGAAAACATCACTATCAAAACTTCTACGAAATCCAACTTTAATAACGACCGGCCACAAACTGTACAAAGGAAAACAACAAAAATACCCAAATAAATTCAAAACATTAAAATCATCCCCCTCCTATTTCAAACACAGCACTGAACAATAAAAATGAGCACTTTCAAACAGTTAGCACCGAAACATATGACGAAACAAACCACTTCAAACAAACCAGTACAAAACACCAAAAAGGGGCCCACTCCAAAACATCAAATAAAAGTAAAACTTGAAACACCCTGTTCACCTCTCCTGACCAGCCTGAACAAACCAAAAGACTCAAAACAAAACTAAACAACACACTTCTTACAAAATAAAATAACCGGATTCGACAATCGAACTCAACAACACTTACGACTAAAACAAAAATCACAACCAGCCTTTCCACACTCAGTCGTAGCCAAAACGACGTCCATGCCCATCTCGAAATCCACGCGACTGATGACGACTAGAACCATGACGTCCCTTCGATTCTCCACGCGGCAATCTTGACCCTCCATGGTCTTCGACACGACGACTGTGACCACCGTGCTCTCCCGTTCGACGGCTAAGCCCTCCATGGCTGTCAATCTGATGACTTGTCGACGGACGATCTTCCAGCGGTTCCTCTTCGCTCAATCGACGATACACTTGACGCATCGATGACATCTGCTCGTGTCGCGACTGACTCGTTCCTCTCGAGCGGTGGATAACACGCGACGCACTGTTACTGGACTCTTGGTGTTTCTTCAATTCCAGCGCAGTTCCACAGTTGCTTTCCTGATGGCCGCGACCTCCACAGACTGGACACTTCTTCTTCATCAGTTCTTTGCGATCCAGCATGCTCTGCAGCTCAGCCAGGCGCTTCTGCGTTTCCTTCATTTCGTTGCGCATCACTTCCTCGCTCCAGATTTCCGTGTCAGCCTCTTTCGATACCGTCACCGTCAAGCCTTTCGTCTCTTTGCTCGAACGCGTCCCACTGCTGGTGCTGTCGCTCGCTCGCACTTCCGCCAAACCCCGGCGACGTTCTTCCTTCACACGCGCACCCGACGCTTTGTGACGTCGACTCTCTTGTTCGCGTTGCCGTCGACGACTCTCTTCGCGCTGCAGTTCCCGCTCATGTTCCCTCTGACGCGCACGTTGTTCATGCCACATCGACTCCCTGGACTGCGATTGCGATGTCGATCCCGACTCGCGATTCTCACGGCGACTTTGACGTCCCATTGAGTCTTGGCGCATTCCCGTTGGACGAGCTGGCAACTGATGTCGCAGATCATCCGAGGCCAACTGTCGCGAACCTCCAGGCGGTCTGATCCACGATCCCGCTGACGATGCGGCCACAGGGTGACGCTTGACCACTTGCTGTTGTTCCTGACGGCGCCCTCGTTCCTCCCCGCGCGATTCTGAAACAGGTGGAACGTCCTTTGGTCCAGCTAATGCAGCGGTCCACTCCGTCATGCAAATGTTCACTTTCGACAGCAATCCGCGACACTTTTCAACACGACTCTGCACCTCCTCACGATCAGCCTCCGACCACACGCAAGGTTCAACCAGCGGTCCACTCATATTCCTCCATGAATCTGAGTGTGAGCGTTCATCGTTAGAGAGAACAGACTTCTCTCCAACAGCACCTTCGGGCTCCTCACTGCTCTCGGTCTCACCTCGCACCCAGCCGTCCAAAGCTCGAGGTTGCTTATCCTCCTGGCTGCCCCGATGAATCACGTAGATAGCGTAGCGTTTGTGTGGATCTCGTTGTCGGTATTCGCCTCGATATTCCTCAACAGACAAGAAAGGTCTGCACTCCGTCCGTGAACCCGGCTCATGTCCTCTCAGATGCCAACGGCACCAATGAAAAGACGACCCGCCGTCATTCTCAGCCTTCACGCAGAGTCGCTCCTCATCCGTCATCGTATCGTATACCGGACCCGTTCGTGCGTACGCAATAGCATCCAAGACAGCTTGTTCCAATCGCTGATCGTCCCACGGCAGAAACTTGGTGAAAGACCAACGATGACGCGGCAGCGTATTCGCTGTTCGGATCTCGGCACCCAACTGCAAAACGCCATCCCGGTTGATCGTCGTGATCACACGCATCAGCAGTTCGCCGTGTGTTTCAATCTCGCGTCTACTTGTCGGTATCAACGGATCGGGATACAACAGCCAATGTCCATCTTCGCTCGTTGTTCGCGCCCACTTCCTTTTGTCAACTGCAGCCGGCAATCTCTCCACCGGAACATCGTGATATGCGCCCATGATACCATGCACGAAGAACGGCAACTCTTTGCAATTCACCGTCGCCCAGCACGCGAACGTTCCCGTTGCAATGCGGTATCTGTCACTTCGAAAGAACTGGCCCTTCTCGTCCAGATAACGGAATCGACAGCGCTGGCGCACGTGACCCCGATGTTGACAAATCTCGCACACATCGCCACCGGAGTTGTTCTTCGTCACTCTGCTCACTAGCGATCGCACCTGCACTTCTTCTTCCCGCACGTACGTCGACGTCTCGCCCTCCATGGCGGTTGCATTTTGCCGTCGCCCAGTCTCGATGGCCTTGTTTTGTTCGTCCTGGACCTCCATGTCCTTGTTTGACTCTTGCTTCTTCGCACGTTCAGCAATCAAGGGCAGATGTACCAGGGAACTCGACTTCGCCGTGTCGCTCGCCACTTCGGTCTGCAACACAATCGATCATCAATAACAGTCGCTTCACTCCCGTCACATCGCCGTACTGTTGCCTTGTTGTCTTTACTTTCTTTCTATTTCCGGTGTTTTACGACTGCAGCTGCATGGCATCCACCCTCTCACCAAATGATGTCGACCCTTGACATCAAAAATCACATCATGCGGCTGCAGTTTGGTGAATTAAACCAGACGATCGTTTTTTCGCAGCTAATCCGACATTCGCACGACTTCAGCAATTTCACTCACAACAGAATGCTTCGGCGATCGATTCGAATCTGTCATGACACAGGACGTCACGCTTGTAGACGTCCGTTGTGTTTCCTCTGCCGTTGGCGTTGTTGTGCCTGATCCGAGCACTTGACGTTCCGTCTCATCGTCCATGCTGCTGTGCAAGGCGTCACTGAGTTCCGCTTGCTCGAGCCAAGACGCTGTCGCTGAAACAGAACGCTCCAGATATTTCCCTGTTGACGTCGTTTGCCATTGATCGTGGAGGTGGCCAGGTTCTAATCAGCGCGTAGATTCATCTGAATCGCCTATAGGACTTCCATGCGCTTTTCGACACTCTGACCTGCGCAACAACTCGGTTCCATTCCGAGTGACTTCGAAGTCTCTCCTTCCCGTCAAAACCAAACGCCACATGTCCAACAGGAGAACATCATTTCCTCCGTTGCTCATTCCTTTAAGACGAAAAGGCAGCTGCAGTCTGCTTCCCGCCGTTATCACCCACATCAGACTCTCAACGCCGTAACGTATCGAAGACACGAACCATGGTCGTCATCCACAGTGACTTCGGCAGCATCAGACATTGACTCATTCGCGTGCTGCTCCACCTGCATCATCACTTCGTCGGCTCGATCGTCCGTCTCCTTCGGCTCCGTTTCTTCCTGCTGTTGAACGACTTCGCTGCTCGTCGTGCTTTGTTCCTTCTTCTTTGCTGCTCTTTCCCTCAACAAGCCGTACATTTTGATGTTGTTCAGAATCAATTGAGTTGAAATTCTGAAACAGAAGAAGCAGATTGTAGCTCCATTGATGTTGCTCGTCAAATCAAAATAAACACTGATAGACGATCCAAAGCAACACAGGCTATGACCAGAGGCCACCCGATTCGAACGACGTCGTTGTTACCAGAAGATCGAACTTTCCTTGCAGCCTGTGGGTTTCCGAAAATGTTCGTCACTTTCCCCACTTTTGTGTAATCCATTTCTTCTGAAAATGACGAAACAGAACGCCACGTGTCATATCCTGACTGCTGTACTTGCTGCAGTCGAGGTTGTCATCAGCCGCATCACAATGACGTCATAACAGCTCAAACTCAGCGTAGAAGCTCCAGTCATGCGTGTTGTAAAGAGTTCCATTCGTTGATGTCCAGAGTTACTCCGATGAGAACAAAAGAAACTGCTGCTGTTGCACATGAAGTAACGCACTCTGTGGTCGTTGTCCTATTGTCTTACAAAATAACCGTTGTTGAAGTTGTTGAATCCAATCGTAAACTGTTGACAACTGTTGAAACGTAGACGTCGAACCTCGTTGTGTTACTTTGATGCCATTACTCCTCCATGAGTATTGATCATTTCGACTGTTGCAAATCCGAAAAAACGACATGGTACTTGGCAGTCACCGGATATACCCACTAACCAAGCCCAGTCAAACACAAAATTGGTGCTATTGCTGTTGAAGGTTCCATTGTTGTTGAATCCAAACTATTGCCTCGTTGGATCTCCATATCCATTACGGGCCGGCCATTCCAGATGAACAGATGAAACAAATCGAGTTACGCCACTCTTGTTAATTCGTTAGTAGCTCGTTTCCCTCGCGCTCTACTGAAACATGCAGGCGTTCGTCCACCATCCACCGTCGCACATCTCCAATGATTGCACTGCGGTCTTATTCCAGCGCTCGACACCATCAAACTCGTTCCAGATGCCACTTTCTCCAGCTGACCATCGCTCCTTGCTCACTGCATCACCATCTGCGCCATTTCCGTTGAAATTCCGCAGAAAAACGGTCGACTTCGACGATTCCTTTGGTGATCGCTGACGTTTGCTTCGAGCATCGATCTCACTGGACATCTGATACCATCCAGACACTTCACTTGACGTTGTCGGTTCCATTGCTCGTTTTTCGACGGTTTTTCCAATTCGCCTTCTCCAACTTTTCACCTCGGCGTCGATTCCGAACCACCAGTACCATCTCAGCAGATGCTGCACCTCCATGTGCGTCCCGCACTGCTGCAACAGTTCACCAGCTTTTGCTCGTGACAACATCAGCAACTCGCGTCCATCCGACGGTCTCCAGTAGCACAGCAGATCGCCATCCACGTAGCAGTTGTCGAGTCCGGCACGCCAATACGTCGATCGCAGACGCCTATCTTTTAGCCTTCTTCGAACACTCTGCAGTTCTTGGTCGTCGCGTTGACATTCCTTCACTTCTTCAAGCGACAAACACAACTGTCTGCTGTTACCACCATCCATCGATCGATGTTCGTTCGCTGCAGTCGTCGTCACCATCGCCACTGTCGTCTCATTCGTTCGACTAGCCTTCGTTCTTTTCGGCTGCGAGTGTCTTTCGTGGAATCCAATAGCTGGATAGCATCCATACTCATCCAACCATTTTTCCGTGCTGTAGCCATGACGTTGTGTGAGAAAGTGCTGCTTCTTGCATCTTGCCTCCTCTTCGATCATCGATCGCCAGTCCGTCTCTTTTCCGATCTCCGCATTTCGTTCTTCCATTTGTCGCTTAGTTTCCAGCTCTATCCACTCCACAGCGTCCTCGAACTGTTGCGAATTCAAGCTAGCCACCATGATCTTGCGACATTTAACAGACGTTGGCAATTCGAATCTCTTTTCGTCATCCGTCACGAACGCAACTTTTGGCTCCACTGCCACCAGGCATGCAATCCAATCGCACGCGTCCACATTTCCTTGCAGGTTAGCCGAAATCGCGCTCTTCAGATGCTCTTTGTCCATCAGCAGCAAGACCTCCATGTCTTTGAGCTTTTCACTCCACGTTTCCACACCCCATCGAATGGCAATGCACACTTTCTCCCACGTCTCCATTCTTCTTTCCGCGTCCGTCATTCGTCTCGATCGTGTTGAGATCAAGTCTAGTCCTTTGTCGTTCAGCTGCTCCAGTCGAACCGAGATGTCGTCGTCATGCACTGCTGCTCTTATCAGACACGACTCCTTTTCGTTCAACGTGCCGCAACGGTCGACAGATTTCACCGTGTCCTTCAAGTCGATGAATGCATGCTGTTGCTCCTCATTCCATTCCAAGTCGCCATCTTTCTGCAACTCGTTGAACAACGGCTTCACCTTCTCTGCGAAATCCGGAATCACATGACAATACGCCGAACATTTTGCCACGAACGCGACCAACTCTTCCTTCTCTGCTGGCACCGGTGACTGGTCGATGTTTTGCACCCAATCCGGATCTGTGAACATGCCCTTGTCGTTCACTATGTAGCCGCCAATTCGAATCTCGTTCCTGAACAGTTGACTGTTGTTCTTGTCCACTGTCAGTCCAGTCTCCTTCATCCGATTGAACAATTTCTGCAGCAGTTCCTTGTGACGGTCGAATGTGTCCGATGAAACGATGATTCGTTCGAATTCAATCGTCGCGTCGTTCCTCACATCACTCGTCACATGCTCCATCAATCGTTTCGCTGCTTCTCGGCTGATCGTTCGCGTTTTGTTTTGCAACTGCGAGAACACGTCCATTATCGACACTATCGACCAATAGCTGTGTGCTTTTCGCCCCAGTTCTTGAAGCTTCCACTCCTCCATGAGTTTCGACTCCATTGGCGACACATCCTTGTTGTTGTTTCTTGACTTGTCCTTCAGCTGTCGATAGTCCGCACAGACTTCCAGTTTGCCATCCTCGTCTCGCACTAGTGTCAGTGGGCTCTCTTTGGTCGACTTCAGATGTTCGTTGTTGTTTTTGTTCAACGCCACCTTCAGCTGTGTCTCTGCTTTTCTTCTCCATCCGATTGTTTGGTCGTCGCCGATTCCAAACACGCCACAATTGTTCCAGCATAACCTTCTTGCCTCTCTCAATTGTGGGCCGGACAGCTTGCTTCCGGTGAACGTCTCACGCAACCAACTTTCCAGCTCCTCCTTTCGACCGGCCTTCGATGTTCCACTCACACTGTTGCACTTCATCGCATCAGCTTGCTCGCTCGAAATCAGATGACATGGATTGGCGCACAACACTTTGTCGTAGCCAGGCAGTCCACAGAGTCCACATTCCATCTCCATTTCTCCCAGCCAGCCTTCTCTCTCAGCTCTCGTCTGCGTCAGTCGGTTCTGCACCATCGTCAGTACGTCTCGGCTTTCTGTCAACGTTCTTTCATCTGAGTTCCGGTTCCAGTAGACAGAAAACACAGCACAGTTGTTCATGTCGTGCGTTGGTTCGCCACAGCAGCCGCACCATCCTTTCGACGTTGTTTCGTAGTTCGGGATCTCCGCATCCGTCGGCATCGCCATCTCTTGCTCATCGACTGGATCAGGAACAACTCGAGCCAACTTGACTTCTCCCAGCTCTGTTTTTTCGTCACATCGGATCATGCAGTTCGTCGAGTTCGTCAGTCGCACCACGCCTTCGTTTTCGTCTGACAATTCGATCAAACAGCTGCTCATCAGGTCGTTGTTCTCTGTTGGCGACAGCATGAACGCATGACTTGGTGCTGTGATGTAGTTGTGTCTCTCGTACTGTTGTTCCTCTGGCGTCACTTTCACTGTCGTCACCATCGACTCGCCAGGTTTCAATGTCACAGCTTCTGTTGTTATCGCTGTTCCAGGTTGTCCTTTCAACATGCGTCCGTTCTGATCTGCGTACTTCGGTTCGAACCATCTTTTCGTTGTTTGCTGCATCTCGTTCTCCTTTTGTGGCGTCGAAAACAATTGATGGTCCCTGCCAGCCATGACGACTTCGTAGTTGTCGGTGCTATCGTCGATGATCAAGTTCACTGCGACTTCGTTCGTTCTCCATCGCATTCTCACTAGCACCTGTTGCACATTCCAGATCTCATCGTTCATGGTGATCGTCACCCACTGTCGAACCACTCGTCGTCCAATGCGCCTCTCAATCTCCACGATGGTCGATTCAGTGATGTAGCAATCACCTCTACGGTCCTCAATGCTGGCTTGGCACACAATGCCCTCTACTTCCACTGCCGTCATTTGAGATGCATGTTCGTTCTCAGCCGCAGTCATCATGGCACACGTTGATGGTTGACACATCCATTCATCAACATCACCGTCGTCCACTGTCGCCATTTCCTCCTGCAACTCTCGTATCCTGTCGATCAGCTGTGTCAATGTCAGATAGGCGAGTTCGCCATACAATCGTTGTTGCATCCACCAAGGCAAGCCGTTGAACACACACTCTGCGATCTCCGCTGCCAGCGCTGCTCCCCTCGGATGTTCACTCAGCACTCGCTCCACAAACTGCACCAAGTCCTCGTTGTCACCTATCAGTGTTCGTCCAATCGGTGTCTCAACTTCGACAGTTGGCATGCACTCCACACTCATCACCGTCCCCTCCATGGGATTCGAGTTCATTGCACCACAACCACAGTGTGTTACCCAATCCAGTCGTTCTCGTCGCATTCGCTTCCACCATGGTTTTGCTCTTTTGCCTGCACCCATTTTTACTCGAACACAGGCTGATCGTGAAACCGTCGTGCAGAACTCGTTCGACGATGACTGACTGTCGATAGCCTCACCACTTTGACTGGTCGTTTCACTGATTGCGCAAACCCGACGTTGATTGCAGTTGTTACTGTTTGAGATCGTCGAAGCGCAGCCGTTCGCAGGTGCTCGCCGCTCGTTGTCGTTGCTCTCAGTTGTCTGTTCCGTCGTTTCACTTTGATCTCCCTTCGTTTCCCAGCCGTCGAGTCTCTCCACTGCCGTGACACAACTCGGCAGCAGCCGATCGATTGTTTTTGCGTTGTTGAATCCAACCGTCGACAACACGCTCCGCCGCTTTGATCGGATGTTCGCAACACAGCCGACTTTCCAATCGATTGCCGCTTCGATCGATCGGATGTTGGATCGATCACTCCCAAAACAAAATCGCCTGCTGCTTCGATCGATTGATGTTGAATCGATCGGTCCACAACTGCTGTTGCTTCGATTGACAGATGTTGAATCAATCACTGTGGTTGTCGTTTCGACGCACACAAACAAATCAATCCAGCGACGCTTCGATCGTACGTGTGTCGTTTCGGCGCTGTCGGGTGTTTTCCTAGGGACTCTCGGCAAAACAAACAAAACTGACCCCCCAAAACAACCAACAGCTCTGCTAAAGTGAAAGAGCTAAAGTGAAACGAAACGCAAAACAAACAACGAGATTGGCCGAGAGTCCACACCCGTCACCAACCTCTCTCCTTTCCTCAAACTTCAACGACGACGTTCAGAACACAGATGACTCCACTCCACTTTAGCTGCGGTCCTCCATGACCTCGAGCAGCGCTGGAAGAACACAGATGATTTGAAGACTCCACTCCGCTCTAGCTGCGGTCCTCCATGACCATTCGAGCAGCGCTGGAATTCCAAACTGCAGAGTCGCTCTTCTCGACGGATGCTCCAAAGTCTCGACTCGCTCCTTTCTCCTTTTTCGACCGACGTTCCAATCCTGATGCTTCGATTGTTCAGAAGTTGATCGCAGGAGCACCAAGCTAACCGCGGTCCTCCATGACCATTCGGGCGGCGCAAGAGCTCAACTGCACGGACGCTCCAAGATTCTCGACTCGCTCCTTTCTCCTTTGCAGCCGGTGTTCGATCGGCGGGACCTCCACTGAAATGTGCACTCCCGGTGTAACGATTACGATCACTTTGGACCTCCAACGCTCCGAATCCTCCGGCCTCGAACGCTGATGTGAAGATCCAAGCGCCCGGAACTGTCCTGCGTTTAGTTTCAGAAAGCACAAGTTTATTACGAGTCGTTTGATTGTTGCGTTAATGGTACCGTGTGTTTGTGTGTGTCTCACCAATTTCCAAGTTCTCTTTTCTTCTTTCTCTCTTTTACTTCGTTAGCCAACTCTTGACAGAAGGGACAACAATAAAACCACCGACACAAAAGAAAGGATAGGATCAGTTAGGGTGTGGTAGTTAACGAACTAGTATTTTTGGTAAAAATGGAAGAGTGGCCCCGAACACAAGGAAAACAACGTATTTATAACCAACAGCAACCAATACAAAGAAAGTAGCCGACCCAATGCAAGGAAAGTAGCTTAGCCATTCACATTCACACATTATGCACCGTATCCCCTGCAACGCAGTCCGCAATGACTCAGGGAATCGGGCAGCCTAAAAGGGTACATTACAAATAGCAATTTTTGGCACAAAACCAATTTTTATCAATCATCTCACTGCTCATAAGCGTTTGGTAAAATGCTCATTGTGAGCGCCGTTGTTCTCGGCTCATGTACTATTCCGGGTCGCGAAATTCCGGCCCGTAGAATTCCGGCCCGCTCATTCCGCCCCGAAGAATTCCGGCCCAAAGAATTCCGGCCCGGAGAATTCCGACCCGAAGAAATTTCGCCAGCAAGAACAATATTAAACCACACGAAGTGATTTTTGGCAAATAAATTCTTAAGTGATTTTTTATTTTTGTTTAGAACTTGCTTGCAGTGACTTGTTGTAGGTTCCTAATCCTAAGCCAAGCCTTTTTGATAAGGTAAAAGGGTCACAAATCCGGTTCATGATAAAAAATTTAAAAATTTAGTTGTAGTTTCTTTTTTTCAAAAAGGTTTCACTTTCCAAAAAAGCAAACAGGACGAACATCATTGAAATTTGAAAATACACTGTAACATGTGAACATCGATATTTTTATTTTTTTATTTCATTACCAAAATCACTTTGTGTGGTTTAATATTGTTCGTGCTGGCGAAAATTCTCCGGGCCGGAATTCTCCATGCGATGGCGGAAGCTCAGCAGAAAACAATCTGGAGCTTTCACTGCAGAAAACAACAAAGTTTGTGTGTTAAAAAAACAATTTACCGTATTACCCCCAATAAACCCCCATGGGGGATTAATACGTCAGCGACAATTAGGGGTGGGGGTTTATTGGTGGGGGGATTATTGGGGGGGGGGGCTTTATTTACAAACAAATTCTAGGGGTGGGGATTGAAAAATGGCAAAAATACCTTGCATGGCAAGCAAGAAAGTCGCAGAAACTTCTACTCTACATAGAAATTTCCTTTTATAACAGCCTTTTGTAATGAAATTACTATTAACTCATCCATTTGGGGCCTTTGGTAGCAGAATTTCATCATTTTCACTGCAACCAGCCACTGAATTCGCTGGGTATGTGTTTCAAACAGGTTTCCAATAGTCCCCATGGGGGATTATTTGTGGGGGGGGGGGAAGATTATTCGGAAACTTGTCGTGGGGGTGGGGGTTTCATGGTGGGGAGGGGGGGATTAATGGTGGGGGGGGGGGGTTAATGGGGGTAATACGGTACATTTGAAAAAATAAATTCGCATGTTTGAACAGAATCGCTTACGCACACTCAGATTCGAAATGAAACATCAGAGTTATTATCAAAGACGGCTCTAACGTATTTCCAAGCTGCTGTTATGTGCATAGTGTTTTTCAACTTTTTGTGTTGTGAGAACTCGGGTTGTCACTGATGTTCATTATTTTGGTAATTTTTACAGCAACCAATCGTCTGCATTTCACAACATTCGTCGATTTTTTGTTTTCCAGATATTCTGCTGTAGCGAGTGACAGGTGTAACATACCCTGAAAATTTGATCAGAAAAACCTCCCAATGTGTTCAATTAGTGTTCGAATTTTTAGCTCAAATCATCTCAGCACAAGCCAGTGAAAGCATTTGGATGTTTTTTGGTTTATTAGCAAACGGCGGGTGGTTATCAGAACTGAAGCAACATTTTCAGTTAACACTTGCAGCCGTGAAAAAAAAAATATAGTTGCTATTTGTTCTGTTACAATTTCAGCAATGACGTATTTTTAGCCTAAGCCAAGTGATGACAACATAAGAAATGTGTTTCTAATTCTAACACGGCTGTAAGTTTCAGCTAAAAATGTTGCTTCAGTTCTGAATACTAGCTTTTACTTTTTTGACGTTTTTTGATCACCCTGCTCGACGTGCATGGATGGATTTGTTTTTTTTACAGGCGACCGTGTAGTCTGAATTGCTGTTACATCATAATTCAAACTGTTTTTTTTTGTTTTGTTCAATATGAAAAAACGGAAAGCTGCTAATTTTGACACAGAAATCGTTGAACGTTGTCTGCCTCTACAGTCAAAAGTACTGTGACAGAGTGACCATGAGAGTTTCAACAAACATAACAACCGTCTGGCTGACTCGCTCCGAAACATGTCGCAATAATCTTGAAACGCGCTGGCTATGGTGGCCGCAACATTTTCTTCGTGGACATTTCCCAACGCTCGGGACAAATCGGTTTGCTCTTTCTACCCTTTGTCATTTTGACCTATTTTTTCAAAAAAATTCGTAAAGATCAAGAGAAATCGCTTTTCAATGTGTTTCGCCCTCGTTCAACCTCATACCCTGCGGTCTCCCATTCACATTCGTACTAAGAGTGTGCGGTGTAACTGCGTATAACAGGGTACCTGACCAGGTGCTCCTACTGGGGTGATTATAGTTCGGCGGCAGATGTGTTCGGCCGTGCAGCCTTCGGCCGTGCAGGCTACGGCCATCCAAGGTTACGTTACGATAGCCAGATCATGTTATATGTACAATTGAACTCTAAATCACACGGAATCAGCGGTTAGTGGTCACATGCATGCATGCTTCCTGTTGAACCAAACGTAGTGTGAACGTTGTAAAACGAAAACAATTTTAAAATTTTCGAACTCTAACATAAGTTGTTGGCAATCAATGACGATTTCTGCACTTTAACTAAAAATTCTGTGCTGCAGTACAGTACCACCATAATAAATGGACAATAGCGTGCTGTGGCGAGCAAGCAAGTGCACGCAAGCAGCCTTAAAGTTTTACCGTGTGGGGTATGCATGGCCGAATCCTGCTCAACCGAGTTCTGGACGGCTGCATTCTGCATGGCTGAATCACGCACGGGAATCCTGCACGGCCGCATCTTACACGGCTGAATCCTGCACGGCCGCATCCTGCTCGGCTGAATCTTGCACGGCCGCACCTTGCACGGCTAGGGGAGGGGGGATCCTGCAGGGCCACATCCTGCACGGCCCCATCCTGCTCGGCTGCATCTTGCACGGCCACATCCTGCGCGACCCCATCCTGCTCGGCTGAATCCTGCACGGCCGCATCCTGCACGACTGAATCCTGCACGGCCGCATCCTGCTCGGCTAAATCCTTTACGGCCGCATCCTGCACGACTGAATCCTGCACGGCCGCATCCTGCACGACTGAATCCTGCACGGCCGCATCCTGCTCGGCTAAATCCTTTACGGCCGCATCCTGCACGACTGAATCCTGCACGGCCGCATCCTGCACGGCTGGGGGATCCTGCACGGCCGCATCCTGCACGGCTGAATCCTGCACGGCCGCATCCTGCTCGGCTAAATCCTTTACGGCCGCATCCTGCACGACCGAATCCTGCACGGCCGCATCCTGCACGGCTGGGGGATCCTGCACGGCCGCATCCTGCACGGCTGAATCCTGCACGGCCGCATCCTGCTCGGCTAAATCCTTTACGGCCGCATCCTGCACGACTGAATCCTGCACGGCCACATTCTGCGCGACCCCATCCTGCTCGGCTGAATCCTTTACGGCCGCATCCTGCACGACTGAATCCTGCACGGCCACATCCTGCACGGATGAATCCTGCATGGTCACATCCTGCACGGCTGGGGGATCTTGCACGGCCACATCCTGCTCGGCTGAATCCTGCACGGCCGCATCTTGCACGGCCCCATCCTGCACGACTGAATCCTGCACGGCCGCATCCTGCACGGCTGGGGGATCCTGCACGGCCGCATCCTGCTCGGCTGTCCACGTTCTACAGTCGAACTCAGTAAAATGTGGAATCAGCTGATTGGTCGGCCGCGGGGGGGCTGCTCACACGCCGCACCCTTCTTTTTTCGTGGATCTGGATTCTATTGAAACGTGTTTCTTTTGAATGAGTATGAATTTCCAGCACCCGTTTCATGCTAAAAATAAACTCAAAGGGTTAAAGAACTGCGAAATTCAGATTTTTTTTATACAACAACTCAAAATACATTCTTTATTGACGACGACGACGACGTCGTCTCTTAATTTTTGCGTGTGAACTGAAAGACAACGGCCTGAAATGTGTAGCCATCTGAAGGGGGTTTCATTCCTAGCTGACCGATCGACATGCGACCGTAAGCAAAAAAATGCGTTCCGACTTCGCGGACGACGACGACACAACGACGACATTGCTTTCATCTTTCATTTTCACCGTTTTCAAGTTGTTTTTGGTAAGCTGCTGTGTTCATTTACTTGGTGCATGCAGCAAACCATGCACAGCGCACTCCTTTCAGGCTTTTGTCTTTCAGTTCACGTGCAAAAATTAAGCGACGACGTCGTCGTCGTCATCAAACAAAAAATACAGTTTTGAGCTGTTGATTTCAAAAAATTCTGAATTTTGCAGTCTCTAACATTTTCAGTTTATTTTCAGCGTGAAAAGGGTGCTGGAAAGTCACACTCATTCAAAAGAAACACGTTTCAATAGAATCCAGATCCACGAAAAAAGAAGGGTGCGGAGTGTGAGCAGCCTCCCCTCGGCCGACCAATCAGCTGATTCCACATTTTATTGAGTTCGACTGTATGTACAAATTGCATCGATATTGAGTATCTGAGTTTGAACGTTGTTTTCTATATTTCAGCAGCAGCCTGTCAATTGACATCTTACATGTGAATACTACTTCAGGTTAGTTTTTTTTCATACGAAGTTACAGAAGTTGATTGCTACATGTAGATTGATTAATTGATTGATTGATTTACTGATTGATTGAGTGATTGATTGTTTGATTTTTGTTAGCGAGAAGAACGTTTTGCACGATGCGAGAATTTGATTCTGCTTTCTTTTTTCAAAGGATTGTTTTAACACGAAGAAAAGAAAGAAAACAAAAGGAGAATATTATTGATTCTGACACCGCAGCTCAGTGCGAATCACGGACCGACGGGTGCGAACCGTACATAATGATGTGGGCTGGTGATCTGACAAGAAGACAAATTTACGGCGACGTTGAAGCTGATGTTGAGCATGAACTCAGCTCTTACGAATTCGGTACCAAAGGTCGGCACACATTTTCTGTTTATTGACGTAGCGGCCTTTCGTCAGTATTTTTCTCTATTTTAAAAACCATGGAACCAACATTTTGTAATTGATAACCACGGCAAGCTGCCATAGCAGCAATCTTCGAATCGGAAAAACATTGTGTTCATATTTATCTAAATCTTAGACACTTAATGACAGAGAAAACTCGATAGACACCCTCTACTCGATGGCGTTCCGAACGCTTTCTGGGTTAGCCCTGGCCAAAAACATCGCCTAAAATAATGGTCGTTCGTTCGCTCCCACTCCCACATTCGCTTTGAACCTTTGAACGTACAAAAATTCTCGATTTGCATTATCATTGAAACACATTTGCTTTCAGAAAGTGAACATTACATGGAAAATGAAATTGTTTGCTGCACATGTGTTTTGACCGCACAAGAATTTCGTTTTCATGATGCGAAACCCATCACAAGCTGTCTTTTACCTAAAAACCCACCAACTGTCTTTGCGGCAAAATAGTTTCTTTTGCGTCTTGCACTGTTTCCAGACTTCTTCCTTTTTTCAAACTGGAACTTTCATTTCAGCGTGATATGACGTTGGCTTCTATCATTAGTAGGGTTGCCGCGAGACATGGTACCCGCGAGACGAGACGAGACAAATGATAAGACGGGGCACGTCACGTCTCGCGGCAATCCTACATTTGGCCAACTGTGACTGGAGTTAACATAGAAAATTTGAACCAAAAGCGTCCATCAGCCCCAAAACGGCAGCACTGCCGCCTTTATAACAATCGCGGTCGGCAAAACACGATTGTTCCAATTTACCATCACTTGATTCGTTTGAGCGTGATGACCATCAAACAAGCAAGATTACATTCTTTTGTACACGCGTTTCTTGAATTTCAGAATTTCCAGCATTTCAGACTCGACCTTCCAACCAGTGCCACGTTGGAACTACAACAAAAAAAAGCATGACACTTACAAGGAGTATACATGTAACAAAGGTTTGTTTTGTGCAGTCAAACACTATATAAATTATAGGCAATCAGCTGATTGGTTGATGATCACGTTGTGCATATGCCTCCTGTGCTGGCACTCCTGTGGGGGGCGAAGTCTGACCAGCCTAAACTATTTTTTTCTGCAAACGCATTGAGCAACAGAGCTTCTTTCAGATCGTTGCACAGTTTTTGAAAAGGGATATGATTCGTTGACTGGCCAAAATTTGACAGTGATGCGCGATGCAGCATTCAACATTCATTTCTGTGATGAAACTGCACATGGCTTCCGCGTGTCGAACACGCCAATATGGATTTTTTATTATGTAAGCATTTGACACAAGCTAAGCTGTTCAGCAGAACGACTACCGTAAAGTCTTGCATATAAGGTTCCTCCCACTTATAAGATCCCCACCCAAAAGTGGGCAGAGTGTCACACGGCGGGAGACCGAAAAATTCAAAATTGTGGCTTGGTCGAAATCCCACCCCGTTTATAAAACCCGGACTTCCTAATCTTCGCTTTATAAGACCTCCTCCCACTTATAAGGTTGTCACACAAAATTTCACTTTTTGTCAGAAATTTTTGATTTTCAAATTTACATAAGAAGATCTTATATGCAAGAGTTTACGGGAAGTCTGAAATGTAGCACTTTGCTTCAGGTTTATCTTGCGGTATTGTGAAGTTGAAGACGCTAGCTGGCGGTTTTAAACGCCGACGAAAAACACCAACTTAGTGTTTTGGTGTAGCCCGAAATCTATTCCTTCCTGATTCTAATCTTGTTGAAGCATTATGGCAAGTGAATGACGTATCTTTTCAGCAAGAATACGACCTCAGACACGTTTGGGACGTTGTCAATCACCGCATTGCACGCTTGTGGTGGCCATGTTGGTGGTACACCGTAAAGTCTTGCATATAAAGCCTACCACGTTTCCAAGCGCCCGCCCCGCCTCCTAAAGGTGGTCGCAGTGCTCTAGGGCAAGAAGTTAAAAGATCACATTGTTCAATTAATCAAATTCTATATTATCGTTCATAAGCCTGAACTATAAGGAGCTCAATCTGCAGGAATGAAAGAAGGAAAGAAAGGGTGGGGCAAGGAAAGAAATAGGAAACAATAACGTTGAAACTCGAGAGATTCCGCTCAGTCCTGGCTAGAAAAGCTGCACTTTCACTAAAAAACGCTTTTTTTCATAAGTTCCTAATCTGCATTGCATTGTATACAATATCTTCTGTCGTTTAAAAAGACGAGTAGTTTATATAATTTACTGCCCTGTTGCAAAACACGGTCAGTTTAATAAACAATTTATTCCGAAAGTCTTTTATTTTTCATTTTTAAATGTCACGCGCTCCTTACACCTTGAGACAAGGTGCTATAAGTTTACTCGGCATTTACCGTGTTTATGCAAGACTTTACGGTTCATTAATTGAACCCACACTGTTAAAAAACACGTGTTTCAAAATTTTTTTATTTATCGTGTTCGTTTTCGTAAAAACGCAAACTAAAATACACAGGACCGTTTTCAGTCATTGCAATCGACCACTGTGGTCCTCAGATTCTTCGTCAAGTGAAGGAGCTTGGGTTGACAACTTATCAACAAGTGTTTGATCGCAAGGAGTACCGCTGTGACGTGCCAGAAGGGAATGAAAATACAGTTTAGTGGCCTATTACGTAAATTCGAACATTCACTATGGACAAAAAAATTGTTGCACGGTTGCATTTTACTTACCTTTGTTTTTGCGCAACAATTTCCCTTGCTTTTGTTATGTTGTTGTTGCAAGCTTGAAGCATAGCAGCCACTCAATGTCACTTGAAATTGAAATGCCACAAAGACAAGGTGATCGCTCATGATCGCTTACTTGCCGCGCTGCAAGAACATGTGCAGGGTGATCAGAAACGTCAGGAAAGTATTCAAAACTAATATTTAGATATTTGAGCTGAAACCTCTGTGGATTTAGTTCAATTATTAGTTATACAATACTTCACGGTAATGCTAGCTTTTGTTAGCACGTAACAATTCAAATTGTGTTTTTTATTCAATAAAAGGCGACAAAAAAACAGAAACGTGCTGTAATATTGACACAGAAAACGTCGAACGTTGACTGCCATTTCGAGGATTGGAGAAAGTGGTGTGGCAATGTGACCATGAGAGTCTCAGCAAACATAACAACCGTCTCCCTCACTCGCTCTGAGGCATGTCACAGCAATGAGACGCGCTGGTTACGGTGGCCGCAGCATTTCCTTCGTGAACATTTCCCAACGCTCGGAACAGATCGGTTTGCTCTCTTTAATTTTTAATACCGGTGTCTTTTTGATTTTGATTCATTTCTACTTTCTTGTCTGAGAGGAGAAGCTACAGTCTACTGTTAGTTTTATTGAAATTGGGTGTTCAAAGTCAAAATATTGGCTAAAACGCCGTTCTTTTTTGTGATGTTTCAAATTATACATAGCAAAAAGCAACCACGTTCCATGCAAGCTGCCCACGTTCTATGTTCAAATTGCATCGATCTTGAGTATCTGAGTTTGATCATTGTTTTCTATTTCAGCAGTCTGTCAATTGACATCTTACAAATGAACATTACTTCAGGTCAGTTTTTTTGATACGCAGGTACAGAAGAGAAGCACAGAACAAATTATACTCAACATGTGTCGTTAACACATGGTGCTTTGTAGCTGATTGATTGATTGATTGATTGAATGATTGATTGATTGGTTGATTGACTGATTGACTGATTGATTGATTGATTGATTGTTCGGTTAATTGATTGATCAGTTTATTGATTGTTTAATTTTTAATGAGCAGATACTATTTTGCACCTTGCAAGAATTCTCTTTTCTCTCTTCAAATGTTTGTTAAAACACGAAGAAACAAAAAAAAACAAAAAATAAAATTGATTCTAACTCTGTAGCTGACAAGTGCGACTCAGTGGGCAGTGATTGTGAACCGTACATAAAGATGTGGGCTGGTTATTTGGAGAGAAAACAAAATCACGGCGACGTTGCAGATGATGTGGAGCGTGAAATCAGCGCTTACAATTACTATCATAACGCAGGTCGGCGGACAAATTATCTTTATTGACGTAGCGGACTTTCGTCGGTATTTTTTTCTATTAAAATCCAAACAACATTTTGTAATCCCTAGCCGCGGCAAGCGCCCGCCCATGCCAGCAGCAGAGGTCTTTCGGAAAAGGATCGCTCATATTCGTATCCCCAGATTTAATTGCTTTGAACGAACTAAAATTATCGACTTGCATTATCATTGAAACGCATTTGCAATCGGACAGCGAACATGACAAACAGAATGCTGAAAGCTCTATTCACAGGAAACTCACGATTAATAATACGCCAGATTTCATGTTAATGTTTTGTTTATGTGCTAGAACGTTAATGTGCCAAATCAACAATTTTAGCAACTTTGCAAATTAACAGCTACATATGATCTTTTATTTTGGTCCCGCAACTCAATGCGCGCATAGATAGGTAAACAATTTCATGCATGACGCGGGAATTCAAAATTGGTAAAGTGATCCGAGTCTCCTACATCGGGCCGAATCACCTAGGCGACTTTGAATTGCCACATAAAGATTGAAACTAGTTTTCTTTCCATGTCTGCACACGCATTCAGTCGCAGAACTTAAAAAATTGATATTACTGTAGTTAAACAAATCAAGAGGCACTCGCACTCTTTCTGCTGTTTTGTGCATGTTATTGAAGTGGTTAAAATTTGAAACGTAATTTCTTCTGATGCACATTTGCTAAATCTGGCACAGTGCGCCCGCGCAGATGTGGACAGTCGTAACTTTCTGCTTATAATACGATCAGATGCTAGGTACTTCACAATGACATTAAAAACAACGTCTGTTGTTGATTCGTTTTCAATTAACTGCACGATATGTGCCCAAAAGATAACAAAATCCGAACGACAATCAGCGTGTATCATTAATTGTGAGTTCCCTATGGTTGTTGAAACCGTGTTTGGACCGAAAACCATGCGCCATGAATCCAAAAACGGCAATATTGCCGCCCATAACAAACACGGTCGGTTAAAAAACACCAGCTGTTCATTTTACCACCACAATTTTACCACTTACGAGGCGTGACCACCAAACAAGAGAACATTCTCCTGTATACACGTTTCTTGAAAAACCATCGTTCAGAATATCAGAATTTCCAGCATTTTCAGAATGGACAAACGAGAAACTGCTGGATAGGACTTTCGTTGACGGGGCGTAACTCAGAAAATCAGAATAACTTTAACATACGAACAACGAGTGAACCACTCGACTCGGCAATGCTAACGAATAAAGACGAACAACTTTTTAACTCTTTTTCAACAGAATGAACTCTTTTCTTGGAATGCTTTGAACTGACACCGCATTCTTGGCTCGAAATGTTTACAGTGTTGTCTTTTGTTGTTTTCGAATCGTTCCAATCAAAGTTTTCGAGACTTTCTGACAACGCCCCCAGCAACCTACAACAAACATCAGCATGGCACTAAAGAGGAGTATGAATGTAAAGGTTTGTTTTGTGCTAACGTCTGCACGTACATGCATGTGTCGAGTATCATGCCATTTCGCGAGCGAAGCGGACAGCGTATGCAGGCGTAATATGGCCCATTGTTTCCTTCGCGCTAAAATTCCAAATTTACTGTGCCTCGCATTGTGAACATAAACGGAGCTGAGATTTTTTTCTCCTGAACACAGGTAGATAATTCATAGGTATGCTGTGTGCACGAGAATTTTTTTTGTGGCGATCTTCCACACACGCTGTGTGCGCATAACATCGATTCTGAATAAGCTGTTGCATATTCTTCTCCCCCCTTTTTTCGACTATGTCATAAAATGTGTACGCAGTTTCAGTGATATAAACAAAATTCTGACTGTTGTGATAAACATTTTCTAGGGTAAAAATCTTGGGATTTCTCCGATGTTTCCCAAGGCGTAAAATTTAGCTTCTTTGTATTGTGAATATATTCAAACGTGTTTGAACTAAAATGACGTCATTTGCTTTAACAACGCCCGTTTGTCAAAGTACAGGCACTCAAATGTCAGTTTGGTGTTACTGATTCGACATTCACCGTTTGTTTACGGGAAGAAATCGGCTAAACGGAAAGTCTGGTTTGCAGTGAACGGCAAGCGCATGTTTGGCGGCACATGACGTCATTTCAGTGGGACACGTTTAAAAAAATAGGCCATACAAAATTGCGAAAAATGCTTATTTTGAAGCGTATTTGCGATTTTCTGCGCGTGAAACAAACCGTTATTTGACAAAGTTTCCAGGAGTAACCAACAACGGAGAGTTTGAATTTGACCTTTATTTTTTGAAAAACTTAAAGGAATAGCAGTTAAATAACCAAAGTCGTGACGATTTCAGGCGAATCGGCCGTGGAAATTGGCGAAATCGGTGTAGTCCGGGGTAATTCAGTGCGCTGATCACGGGTTTTGGGTTAGTTTTCTTATGTGAGCAACTGCAGATACTGAATCGTGATGATTTCGCGCGAATCAGCCGTAGAAATAGCATAGGCGGAACAGATGAAAAACCTGTGTTGTTGCTGAATGTAAAGTTCAGAAGAATGTGTGCCCAAAGCGCAACGAATTGTGAATTTGGTCCGAACTTCGGGGCTTATGTAAAAGTCAGAATGTTAAAAATGCGGGAGACGCATAAAAAGGTGGAATATGGGCTAATAGGTGTAAGCAGTGAAAAACTTGGCTCGACAACTCTTTTCAAGTCTCTGATGTGGTACACACGGTTACAAGTACATAAGAGTTATATTTTTCCGCCGCGTTTGTTGTTTAAAAGGTTGCTGAAAAGCGTAAAAACTTTGAAGTTATTTTTCAATTGTCCAAATTTCAATTCAAATTTCGTTTTCGTACATTGTAGACAAATGAAACTTTGACATTTGCAGTATTTCGGGCATTTAGCGAGCGACCACTAAAACCACTAAAATAACGATCAGATTTTAGATCGCTGACACTGGTTTGCACAGGACAAAATGTATCGCAGAGGCATCGGTGAATTCAATGTCTCCTTCTGTGGCAAAGGCAATGGCTCACGGGACGGACGGTTTAGTATCTACCGTATTACCCCCAATAAACCCCCATGGGGGATTAATACGTCAGCGACTTTTAGGGGTGGGGGTTTATTGGTGGGCGGATTATTGGGGGGGGGTTTATTTACAAAAAAATTCTAGGGGTGGGGGTTTGTTGAAAAATGGCAAAAATACCTTGCATGGCAGGCAAGAAAGTCGCAGAAACTTCTACTCTACATAGAAATTTCCTTTTATAACAGCCTTTTGTGATGAAATTACTATTAACTCACCTATTTGGGGCCTTTGGTAGCACAATTTCATCATTTTCACTGCAACCAGCCACTGAATTCGCTGGGTATGTGTTTCAAACAGGTCTCCAATAATCCCCCATGGGGGATTATTTGTGGGGGGGGATTATTCGGAAACTGGTCGGGGGGTGGGGGTTTATTGGTGGGGGGGATTAATGGTGGGGGGGGGGTTAATGGGGGTAATACGGTATACTCCCACTACATTCGTACTCCCACGCCCAATATGTTTTGCAATCGCAACCTCTGATTGTTTTGTTTTTGCACAGAGTTTATTTTGCTGTGATGTCAAACTAAACTGGAGAGGACAATTATAAAATAATTTTGAAGCTTTTTTCGCTTTTCAGCAAAACAAATGCAGCGCAAAAATATAACTCTTATGTGCTTGTATCCGTGTGTACCACATCAGAGACATCAGAAAAGAGTTGTCGAGCCAAGTTTCTTACTGCTTACACCTATTAGCCCATAATCCACCTTTTTTATGCGTCTCCCGCATTTTTAAATAATATTTTTTTTGCATAGTTTCAAGGGTTATCACTTACCGGTAATACAAGTGAACTTTTACGGGAAAATCACTTTTATGTTTGACGTGGCAATTAATAAAAAGGTGACTAGCTAGTACAGCAGATGACATTCAGTTTTAGGTAAGTGAAAGTGATGTACTGACAGTGATTTGGCTAATATTTGTCCGTAGTACTAGCTGATTGGTTGGTTGCAAAAACCGTGAGGCAGAACGGCCATGGGGGTGGATTCCCAACATGCCTGCCATATGCAGCTTTCGGCGCAACGCCTAGCAGGCCAAAACTTCGGCTGGAGGGTACAGACCTCGCCCTCGCCACACCCCACTTTGGTACTGAACGGGACACTGCCTCACCTCTAATTAAATACTGAGAGACGTATGACCGGATCACCAAACGCAGTTTTGAAATTCCAAAGTAATCATATAAAACTGTTTTTTTCTGCAACAGAATTGAGCAGCAGAACTTCTTTCAGGTCGTTGCACAGTTTTTGGAAAAGACTATGATTCGCTGACTCGCCAAAAATTGACCGGGATGCGCGATGCAGCATTCAACATCCATTTCTGTAATGAAACCGCCGAGGGCTTCCGTGTGTCGAACATGCCATTTTGGATTGATTTTGTAAGCAGTTACAAAATATGCAGCTTAGCCGTTTTAACATCATTTAAACGAGCGAATAAAATTGGGGTTACAATTTTACTACTGGACGAACATTTTCTGGCGCTTTTTGACTGCAGATAGATACGCCCAGCTCGGCTCTTTCAAATTAAAAAAGAACACGCTGGTATTTTTCAAGCTGAGAAAAAAAACGCCAGAGGAACGCCGTATTGGGATGAGCGTTTTGTCCAGGTCACTGAGTTGAAACATCGGCTCCGCCGATTGCGCACGTCACATTTGACGACATGAATTTTGTTGCAAGGGATCAGACAGATCAACTGTTGTTTAGGTTTTTCCGGTGTTTTTTAAAATTCCAAATGCCAGCTGGTGTTTTTGAACGCTCCTGAAAAACTCCAACTTGCAGTACTTTTCTACGTTTAGCCCTGAATCCATTGCTGATTCTAATCTTGTTCAAACATCAGAGTAAAATGCGCTCTCTGCGCATATAAAAGGTAGAATGAATGGATGAATGAATGAAAAAAAGAAAATGAATGGCAATTTTGAAAGTTATATGCAACTAAAAATACATAAAAAATAAAGATTGTTGTATCTACCGTATTACCCCCAATAAACCCCCATGGGGGATTAATACGTCAGCGACTTTTAGGGGTGGGGGTTTATTGGTGGGGGGATTATTGGTGGGGGGGGGGGTTTATTTACAAAAAAATTTAGGGATGGGGGTTTGTTGAAAAATGGCAAAAATACCTTGCATGGCAGGCAAGAAAGTCGCAGAAACTTCTACTTTTCACAGAGATTTCCTTTTGTAACAGCCTTTTGTAATGAAATTACCATTAACTCATCCCTTTGGGGCCTTTGGTAGCACAATTTCACCAATGTCACTATTCAGTCACTGAATTCGCTGGGTATGTGTTTCAAACAGGTTTCCAATTAACCCCCATGGGGGATTATTTGTGGGGGGGGATTATTTGGAAACTGGTCGGGGGGTGGGGGTTTATTCGTGGGGGGGGGATTAATGGGGGGGGGTTAATGGGGGTAATACGGTATGTGTACAATGCGTCTCTGAGGGTTCAATTTGAAGCAGCATTCTAATTGTGCAAATAGGTGTCGCTAATCTAATTTTCACGCCCAAGGCCTGCGTTGTTCTTCTTTCGGAGATTTCAGGCGGTCACTTTCACCAGGTTACTGACTAGATACAGCACCAACATCAGACACAGATCACTGCTGGAATGAAGGCGCTGATTGCCAAAAAATCAGACTCTAAATGAGCAATTCATTTCTCAGTGTCAAAAATGAAACGCATGAATTTTTTGATTATTTTTATTTTATTTATCTATTAATAATATTTTTGTTCAGTTATTTTGGCACAGCGGATACAGAGAAATCAAAAAATATCATTTTCAAAATTCGAACGCAGTGTTATTTACCGTAAAGTCTTGCATATAAGGTTCCTCCCACTTATAAGACCCCCACCCAAAAGTGGGCGGAGTGTCACACGGCGGGAAACCAAAAAATTCAAAATTTTGACTTGGTCGAAATCCTACCCCGTTTATAAGGCCCGGAATTCCTAATGTTCGCTTTATAAGACCTCCTCCCACTTATAAGGCTGTCACACGAAATTCCACTTTTTTCAGAAATTTTTGATTTTCAAATTTATATAAGGAGACCTTATATGCAAGACTTTACGGTATTTGAACGCATACCTAAAATATAGAAAGAAAAATACGTAACACGTGTTTTCGAACGTACAGGGTGTCCCAAAAAAACATAACAAAAGTAAATGGCTCGTGCGGCCGACTGGTTGCACGTGAAGCCGTGAAATTTAAAACACTTTTAGAAAAAAGGAACACATTTTGTGTGTCCAAATTTTATCCCGAAACTCTACTTTTTCAATAACATTTCAGCAGAAATACGTAAAAGCTCAAAAATCACCTAACTTCAGCATTTTGACTCAGGATAATCATCGTTGTCGTCATCGAGATTCACATACTGTATGACAGTGGCGCAAGTTCATCTTTAGCTTCGTCTTCACTGATCTCATCAGATTTTCCCTCTCGACCCTTTAGTTTCACTTTTTTCAGCATCCCAATGTCTTTTTCATTGTTCTCAATGATTGCCGACATTCGATGTTCGAAATTGATAAGCAATTCTGGTGCAGCGCCCGATCATCGTTGATTTTTTGCACACCACTGCGAATTTTGGTTTTCAAATTGTCGAAAATGTTGGGCGCCGAACGGTACACAATTTCCTTCAGGTGCCCCAACCCCATAAGTCAAGAGGAAAATTGAAACAAGTGCGCGAGTGGCTGTCGGCGTCGTTCGGTGACCGCTGGATCGGCCGCATCGGCAGAATTGAATGGCCCGAGAGGAGTCGGACATGAAGCCTTTGACTTCTGCGTTTGGGGGCATCTGACGGATAATGCGGGACATTTTCGGCGCCCACCACTGCAGCGGTGTGAGAAAAAATCATCGATGATCGGGCGCTGCACCAGAAAGTGATCATCAGTTTCAAACATCGAATGTCGTCGTTCATTGAGAACAATGGAAAACACATTGAGCAGCCGAGAAACATGAAACTGAACGACCCGTGGTGAGCATGAACATGATGACATCAGTAAAGTTGAAGCTGACGATGAGCTTGTGCCACTGCCAGATGAGATTCTCGATGACGACAATGATGTTTATCTTGAGTCAAAAAACTGAATTTAGGTGATTTTTGAGCTTTTACGTATTTCTGCTGAAATGTTATTGAAAAAGTGGAGTTTCGGGATAAAATTTGGACACACAAAATGTGTTCCTTTTTTCTAAAAGTGTTTCAAATTTGACGGCTTCACGTGCAACCAGTCGGCCGCACGAGCCATTTACTTTTGTTATGTTTTTTTTGGGACACCCTGTATGTTAAAAAAATCGTTGAGTCGCCCGAAAAAAATTTCCGCTACACAACTTTGGTTTCTGAGCCACAAAATTTGGTCGCAACTTGTGCATTGCGCTCGCTGCACGACATCGTGTGTTTTTTTAACGCGCGCGAGCTGGTATGTATGTGCGCTGTTTCCAACACATGCTAGCTTTGCTTTTTATAAACACACAACAACACACTGGCTGTTTAACGTGGTGCCTCTTTGTTTATTTTTGTTTTTGGTGTTGCAATAGCCTGACAATTTGCTCACTGCCAAAACTGTGTCTGCTTTACTTTGCGTACTGATCGCTTCTGAAACGAAATGAAAGAGATTGAATTGCAGTCCGCTCCGGTCGGTGGGTGTTTTTGGCAAACTGGTTACTGGAGCGAATCCAGTGGCGTGTGAATTCTCGACACACTGTATTTGTGACAAAAGAAGTGAACAGACCAAACACACGTGTTCACACCTGCCGTTGATGTTTCGCATGCCATTAAAAGCAATGCGCACAATGGTGTCTATAAAAAATAACAGCGTGCGTTACTTATTTGTTTTTTTGTGTGCTGCAGTGGACACTGTGTATTGTTCCAAAAATCAAAAATATTCGCTTATATGCATAGTAATAACGCAAAGATTGCCCATCCAACACGCGCAATATGCAGCACACGCAGGGGTTTCCAAACTTTTGGTCGCCACTGTATATAATGCGTGATGCGCTGTCCGCTCGCTTGCGCACCCGCATACCTATGGCAAGTGAATGAGCAACGTAAATTGTTTTCAGCAAATATGGGATGTCGATCACTGGTTAAATCCTCATGACCGCATTGCAAGGTGGCAGTGGCCAAGTTGGTACAGTGGTACACCGTAAAGTCTTGCATGGGCCTGCGGCCCTCATATGTCCCCCACCGCCCTCTCCTAAAAGCGGACGCAGTGCCCAAAGGCGGGAAGCTAAATTTTCAAATGTTTGAATCAATGGAATTCTATCACCGTTTACAGGGATAAGACTGAACTAAGATTGTGTAAGAATGAGAAGCTATTTCACTTTTACGATCAAACTACGGAAAGGAAATAGTCATAACGTTGAAGCTCATGGTTCCACTCTGACAAGATCTGGACAAATAACACAAAAATTTGATGAAAAACGACGAACTCTTCAATCCGTTCCTAATCTTTGTTTTCCTCCCGATTCCTCAGATAGCTCAGATGGTAATTCCACTTTTCAATATTTTTTATTTTCAGATTTTTTAAGGGTGACTTTACTGTACTTTTACTTTTGTACTACGAAAAGCTTCAACTTTACCGCCCTCTGTCGACAGCGATGACGAAGTTGTTGTTGCCGTTGTCGAGTTACTGTTTTTTAGTTCTCATAAGTTGTGATTTGCTGTTCAAATACAATGTACAGAAAGTGTCTTCGTTTATTCCAATTTTAATATAGCCACAATAAACGTGACGAGATAATAAACCCTTATGGATAACTTTTCTCCAACAACGTCGCTCTGAAATTCGAAATAACGTTTTTCGCGTTTTTCACCACTTCTTCGACCAAATAAAGTCAAAATTTTCAACCTGTGTAGGGCTCGTCGCACTTTAAAAACGGTTTCCGCACCAATAAAAGAATCAAAACAAAAAGAACCTTATAAACAGGTGTAGGATTTTGATCAAACCAAAAGTTCTATTTTTTGGTTTCCCGCCGGTGTTCTCCGCCCACTTTTAGTGAAGGTCTCATAAATGGGTCAGATCTTACATACCGTATTACCCCCAATAAACCCCCATGGGGGATTAATACGTCAGCGACTTTTAGGGGTGGGGGTTTATTGGTGGGGGGGGGATTATTGGTGGGGGGGGGTTTATTTACAAAAAAATTCTAGGGGTGGGTGTTTGTTGAAAAATGGCAAAAATACATTGCATGGCAGGCAAGAAAGTCGCAGAAACTTCTACTCTACATAGAAATTTCCTTTTATAACAGCCTTTTGTAATGAAATTACTATTAACTCACCCATTTGGGGCCTTTGGTAGCATAATTTCATCATTTTCACTGCATTCAGCCACTGAATTCGCTGGGTATGTGTGTCAAACAGCTTTCCAATTAACCACCATGGGGGATTATTTGTGGGGATTATTCGGAAACTGGTCGGGGGGGGGGGTTTTATTGGTGGGGGGGGGATTAATGTTGGCTTTCGGGTTTAATGGGGGTAATACGGTATTATGCAAGGCTTTACGGTAGCTGGAGAAAATTTTGCTGGATAGATACAAATGCATGACCTATTTTTTACACGTGTCCCACTGAAATGACGTCATGTGCCGCCAAACATGCGCTTGCCGTTCACAGCAAACCAGACTTTCCGTTTAGCCGATTTGTTCTGGTAAACAAATGGTGCATGTCGAATCAGTCACACCAAACTGACATTATAGTTCCTGTACTTTGACAAACGGGCGTTTTTATAGCAAATGACGTCATTTTAGTCCGGACACGTTTGAATACATCTACAATACAAACACGCAAACCAAAATACACTGAATCGTTTTCAGTCATTGCAATCGACCACTGTGGTCCGCAGATTCTTCGTCAAGTGAAGGAGCTTGGGTTCACAACTTATCAACAAGTGTTTGATCACAAGGAGTACCGCTGTGACGTGCCAGAAGGGAATGAAAACATAGTTTAGTAGTGGTCTATTACGTAAATTCGAACAATTTCACTGGACAAAAAACCTGTTTTTTCACTCTGTTTTTTTGCGCAACAAGTTCACACGCTTGTTGTTGTTTTTTTGTTGCAATAAGCATACAGCATGGAATCGTCAGTTGCGATAGAACTGGAGAAACAACATTTTCATCTGAAACTTACAGCCACGAAAGAAGTGTACATGGAATTCGTTGTTTTACCTGTAGTACGTATTACCCCCATTAAACCCCCCCCCATTAATCCCCCCCCCCCCACCAGAAACACCCACCCCCACGACAAGTTTCCGAATAATTCCCCCTAAAATAATCCCCCATGGTGGTTAATTGGAAAGCTGTTTGACACACATACCCAGCGAATTCAGTGGCTGAATGCAGTGACATTGGTGAAATTGTGCTACCTAGCAAAGACCCCAAAGGGATGAGTTAATGGTAATTTCATTACAAATGTGCTTGTTACAGTAAAATCTCTGTGAAAAAAGTATAAGTTTCCTTTTAACTTTCTTGCCTGCCATGCAGGGTATTTTTGCCATTTCCAACAAACCCCCATCCCTAGAATTTGTTTGTAAAATAAAGCCCCCCCCCCCTCAATTTTCAACCCCTCCCCTAAAAGTCGCTGACGTATTAATCCCCCATAGGGGTTTATTGGAGGTAATACGGTATTTACATACCTGTCCATTCAAAAACAGAGTGACGTCGATTTATACCGTATTACCCCCAATGAACCCCAATGGGGGATTAATACGTCAGCGACTTTTAGGGGTGGGGGTTTATTGGTGGGGGGGGGGGGGGATTATTGGGGGGGAGGGGGTTATTTACAAAAAAAATCTAGGGGTGGGGGTTTGTTGAAAAATGACAAAAATACATTGCATGGCAGGCAAGAAAGTCGCAGAAACTTCTACTCTACATAGAAATTTCCTTTTATAACAGCCTTTTGTAATGAAATTACTATTAACTCACCCATTTGGGGCCTTGGTAGCACAATTTCATCATTTTCACTGCAACCAGCCACTGAATTCGCTGGGTATGTGTTTCAAACAGGTCTCCAAATCCCCCATGAGGGATTATTTGTGGGGGGGGGGATTATTCGGAAACTGGTCGGGGGGTGGGGGTTTATTGGTGGGGGGGGGATTAATGGTGGGGGGGGGGGTTAATGGGGGTAATACGGTAGATATAACGGCCTTTTGCAAAATACGTACCAACAGAGCAATATTCAAGTCCAAGTTGTCTAAAAGGAACACCAGCCGTTTACTGTTTTTGACGTTTTTTTGTTCTCCCTGTTCAAGGTACTGGTATTTGTACATTTGTACATTTTTTTTGTACGTGGCCGTGTGGTCTGAATGCTAGCCATTGTTAACACATTATAATTCAAAGTCTATTTTTTGTTCAATATGAGGCAGCCAAACCGCTAACCGCTAAAAGCGAAACCTGCTAATTTTGACACAGGGAACGTTGAACGCCTATTGCATCGAGAACCACTGTGGCAAAGTGACCATGAAAGCCTCAGCAAACGTAACAGCCGTCTGGCTCACTCGCTCCGAAACATGTCGCAATATTCGTGAGACGCGCTGGGTGTCGTGGCCGCAGCATTTTCTCCGTGAACATTTTACAACGCTCGGAGAAAATCGGTTTGCTCTTTTACCTGTGCCTTTTCAATTTCTTTTCATTTTTCGTTTTGGGCCCATTTCGCCTGTGCTATTTCTACGGCTGATTCGCCCGAAATCGTCACGATTCATTATCTACAGCTGCTCACATAAGAAAACTATCCCAAATCCCCAAGAAAACCCGTGATCAGCACATTGAATTACCTCGGACTACACTAGTTTCTCATTTTTTTGCTTTTGGACCGATTTCGCCAATTTCCACGGCCGATTCGCTCGAAATCGTCACGATTCAGTATGTAGAGCGCTCACATAAGAAACCTAATTCAAAATCCGTGATCAGCGCATTGAATTACGCCGGACTACACCAGTTTCTCGTTTTTTTTTGTTTTTGGGCCGATTTCGCCACTTTCCACCGCCGATTCGCCTGAAATCGTCACGACTTTGGTTATTTAACTGCTATTGTAGCGAAATCGACAAAAGTAAGATTAGGAAACGAATAGGATTGAAATAGGAATAGGAATAGGATGAGGATTCCAAATAGGATTGGGACTAAAAATAGGAACCCAAACAGGGTTCAAAAAGGATTGGAAATATGATTTAGAACAGGAATACCGTATTACCCCCAATAAACCCCCATGGGGGATTAATACGTCAGCGATTTTTAGGGGTGGGGGTTTATTGGTGGGGGGGGGATTATTGGTGGGGGGGGGGGTTTATTATACAAAAATTTCTAGGGGTGGGGTTTTGTTGAAAAATGGCAAAAATACCTTGCATGGCAGGCAAGAAAGTTGCAGAAACTTCTACTTTTCACAGAGATTTCCTTTTGTAACAGCCTTTTGTAATGAAATTACCATTAACTCATCCATTTGGGGCCTTTGGTAGCACAATTTCACCAATGTCACTGCATTCAGCCACTGAATTCGCTGGGTATGTGTTTCAAACAGGTTTCCAATTAACCCCCATGGGGGATTATTTGTGGGGGGGGGGGGGATTATTTGGAAACTGGTCGGGGGGTGGGGGTTTATTGGTGGGGGGGGGGATTAATGGTGGGGGGGGGTTTAATGGGGGTAATACGGTACGATAAAAAATAGTTAATCAGTTAGTCTGCAGCTCAAGAGTCAGTTTGATGGCAAATGTAAGAACTGTCCAGGTAACTTTGGTTCGGTCTCGGTGGTCTCATTTCAGCCCCTTTTGAGAGAACACATTTTTATACGCCTTCTCAACGCGGTCCTCTCAGAGTCAACATAACAGATTACATACAGGGTGTCCAAAAAACATAACAAAAGTAAATGTCTCGTGCGGCCGACTGGTTGCACGTGAAGCCATGAAATTTGAAACACGTCTAGAACTAAGCTACACATGTTTTGTGTTCAATTTTTATTCCGAAATTCGTTTTTTTTCAATGAATTTTCAACAGAAATTCGTAAAAACTAAAAAATCAGAAAAATTCAGCATTTTGACTCAATATAAACATCATTGTCGTCATCGAGATTCTCATCTGGCAATGGCACAAGTTCATCGTCAGCTTTACTGACGTCATCGTGTTCATCCTCTCGACCCTTCAGTTTCACTCTTCTCAACTGCTCAATGTGTTTTCCATTGTTTTCAATGATTGCCGATGATCACTTTCTGGTGCAGCGCCCGATCACCGTTGATTTCTTGCACACCGCTGCAAGTTTTGCTGTTCAAATCGTCGTCACTAGTGGGCGCCGAACGGTACACAATTTCCTCTGGGTGCACCCCCCCCCCCCGAACCCATAAGTCAAGAGGCATTTCAAACGCGAGTGGCTGTCGGCGTCCTTCGATGACCGCTGGATCGGCCGCAGGAGCAGAATTGAATGGCTCGAGAAGAGTCCGGACCTTCTTGACTTCTGGGTCTGGGGACATGGCATTTTACGGATATTGTGTGCCGCACGGCTCACACCATTGCAGCGGTGTGCAAAAAATCAACGATGATCTGGCGCTGCACCAGATGGTGATCATCAGGTTCAAACATCGAATGTCGTCGTTCATTGAGAACAATGGAAAACACCGGAAAACAATAAAACTGAAGGGCCAAGGGGAGGAAAAGGAGGGAAAAAGGGAAAAAAAAAAAATAGAAGAGGGGGGCGACACAAAAAGAAAATAGTGAGAAAAAGAAAAATAATGTGTAAACAGTCAAAATGCTGACTTTTGTTTTTCTTTCTTTTTTTACAAATAACTGTCGAGATATCATCATCAAAAAATAAAAATACAAAATTAGTAATACTTGGTGCGCCATCCTTCGCGGTCGGGGGGTCGCCGGGCCCCCCGTTGCTCCCCGTATGTTATTTATAAATCCTGTTTGTTATATTCTGTCCGAAACACTTATATTCACTATTCAATTCTTTTGTTTGAGTATTAGTCGTGGCTAAGAGGTGACTTACAGGAAGAAACTGGTGGCGAAATACAGCGCTAAGCGCACGAACAACACCTACACCCCAATTTTTTTTTTTTTTTTTTTTTTTTTTATTTTTTTTTTTTTTTCATTCATCACAATATCTAAAAATGCGAGAGACGCATATAAAAGGAGGAATATGGCTTTGTGTAAGCAGTGAGAGACTTGGCTCGACAACTCTTTTCAAGTCTCTGATGTGGTACACACGGATACAAGTACACAAGAGTAATATTTTTGCGCCGCGTTTGTTTTGCTGAAAAGCGAAAAAAGCTTTAAAATTATTTTATAATTGTCTTCTCCAGTTTAGTCTGAAGTCACAGCGAAATTCTGTAACTCTGTGCAAAAACACAACAATCAGAGACTGCGATTGCAAAACACTGTTGCATGTAGCATTATCGTTGCTAACGTAGTGTACGCACCGCTGTGTACACACCAGCACCAGTGACGAAAAGGTGTTGTCTTCCGTTAATTTTCACCATTTTTTACCAAACTCTTGTTGATTTGCGTGGGAGTATGAATGTAGGCTAAACCGTCCGTCCCGTGAGCCATTGCCTTTGCCACAGAAAGGGACATTGAGTAAACCAATACCTCTGCGATACGCTTTGTCCTGGGCAAACCAGTGTCAGCGATCTAAAGTCTGATTGTTATTTCAGTTGTTTTAGCTTTAGTGGTCGCTCGCTAAATGCCCGAAATACCGCAAATGTGAAAGTTTCATTTGTCTACAATGTACGAGTACGAGGGTTGCCATGTGCAAACCGAAATAGTGAATAAACGGCGCAAAAATATGGCTCTTATGTACTTGTATCCGTGTGTACCACATCAGAGACTTGAAAAGAGTTGTCGAGCCAAGTCTCTCACTGCTTACACAAAGCCATATTCCTCCTTTTATATGCGTCTCTCGCATTTTTAGATAATATTCTGACTTTTAAATAAGTCCCGAAGGTCGAACCAAATTCACATCTCGTTGGTCACACATTCTTCTAAACCCCGGATACCTCAGGGTTTTCATTTTTTCGCTTTTTGGGCCGATTTCGCCTATGCTATTTCTACGGCCGATTCGCCCGACATCGTCACGATTCAGTATCTAGAATTGCTCACATAAGAAAACTGACCCAAAAGCCGTGATCGGCGCAATGAATTACCATGGACAACACAGTTTTTTGCATTTGGACCGATTTCGCTAATTTCCACTGCGGTTCGCCCGAAATCGTCACGATTCAGTATCTAGAGTTGCTCACATAAAAAACTAACCCAAAATTCGTGATCAGCGCATTGAATTACCCTGGAAAACACCCTTTTCTTGTTTTTCGTTCCTGGACCGCTTCGCCAATTTCCACGGCCGATTCGCCCGAAATCGTCTCGATTCAGCATCTAGAGTTGCTCACGTAAGAAAACTAACCCAAAATTCGTGATCAGCGCATTGAATTACTCTGGAAAACACCCTTTTCTTGTTTTTCGTTCCTGGACCGATTTCGCCAATTTCCACGGCCGATTCGCCCGAAATCGTCACGATTCAATATCTAGAGTTGCTCACATAATAAAACTAACCCAAAATCCGTGATCAGCGCATTGAATTACCCTGGGAAACACCCTTTTCTTGTTTTTTGTTTCTGGACCGATTTCGCCAACTTCCACGGCCGATTCGCCCGAAATCGTCACGATTCAGTATCTAGAGTTGCTCACATAAAAAACTAACCCAAAATCCGGGATCAGCGCATTGAATTACCCTGGAAAACACCCTTTTCTTGTTTTTCGTTCCTGGACCGATTTCGCCAACTTCCACGGCCGATTCGCCCGAAATCGTCACGATTCAGCATCTAGAGTTGCTCACGTAAGAAAACTAACCCAAAATTCGTGATCAGCGCATTGAATTACCCTGGAAAACACCCTTTTCTTGTTTTTCGTTCCTGGACCGATTTCGCCAATTTCCACGGCCGATTCGCCCGAAATCGTCACGATTCAGCATCTAGAGTTGCTCACATAAGAAAACTAACCCAAAATTCGTGATCAGCGGATTGAATTACCCTGGAAAACACCCTTTTCTTGTTTTTCGTTCCTGGACCGATTTCGCCAACTTCCACGGCCGATTCGCCCGAAATCGTCACGATTCAGCATCTAGAGTTGCTCACGTAAAAAAAACTAACCCAAAATTCGTGATCAGCGCATTGAATTACCCTGGAAAACACCCTTTTCTTGTTTTTCGTTCTTGGACCGATTTCACCGATTTCCACGGCCGATTCGCCCGAAATCGTCACGATTCATCATCTAGAGTTGCTCACTAAGAAAACTAACCCAAAATCCGTGATCAGCGTATTGAATTCCTACGGACTAAACATTTCTCCTATTTTTCGTAGCTCAGACAAAATTTGTAAGAGTTAAAAACTGATACCCAGTCAAAATGCTACCAACTTTAAAAAATGCTTAATTTTGACACAAAAAAATGCCCGGGCAAAAAATAAACTAAATTTTCAGAATCTACGGATGAAATTACCCTAGGAAACATTTTTGTTCAACTGTGAAAGTGTCCCAGCTAAAAATTGAAAGGGCGAACACTTGAAACCAGGTAAAAACCCTTCGATTTTTGAAAAATGCCCATTTTTACCCAAAAAGTGGGTCGGGGCAAAAAATTAACCCAATTTTCAAAATCTCCAGGTGAAATTACCCCAGGAAACATTTTTGTTTGACTGTGAAAGTGTCGCAGGTAAAAATTGAAAGGGCGAACACATATGATTACATACCAGAAAAAAAAATAGAAACAAAAATAAGTAACATAAATTTCAGAATAGGTTTTTCGTGTCTACGGCGTATGAAAAGTTGTCCGATAAAAATTTTTTCGCGGCTCCAAGCACAACTTTGGGTGTTCGTTTCGTGTGCACAGGAGCAGGTTTGTAGCTTATAGTATGCTCGCTGGAGGCAGCGAGCAAATTTGAAAAAAGCGCGCGAGGGAATAATTAGCCATATAATGCGTGATGCGCTCTCCGCTCGCTGCGCTCGCTCGCGCATCCGCATGATAAAAACCTCTTTCACGGTTTTTCGCGGCGTAAAATACAAACGTTTAAAGATGATTAGATGTCAAAAAGGGGTATTTTTGGTATTCATTCTGTAGACCGGTCAACCAGAGAACTTCGTCTGTTAACAAGCGGACCATTTGTAAGGTGTGGGAGCCCCGGATTTTTCCTGGTTGTCGAGGATTTTGTAATGAGAGGTTTATAAACGTATAAAAAACAAACATATTTACCCACAATTTTTTATTGTATATTGAACTATCTATTGTTTTATATACCCGCTTTTTTATATTTTCAAAATTTTGGGGTTTCCCGCTTGGGGGACTTTGTTTTTTATGTGGGGGGGGGAGTTGAGGTGGGGCGCGTCGGGTGGTGCAAGACTTTACGGCATATTCTGGTCTCTCCGATAATAACGAAAATAAAAAAAAAAAACGTTTTGTGGGGTTTTTTGGGCGAAATACAGACACAAACAAACTCAATCAAATTTATAAATATAAATAATTATAAATTTTGGTTTGGTTTGTTGGGGTTTTTTGTTCGTTATTTCGTTTTTTGTATATTCACCAACATCAATAAGAAAATGTCCGCTCTCCGTGTGCTCGCCGGCGCCGGCGGGGGGGGTGGCAACCGTGCAATCAAAAGAATCTCGCCGAGTTGTCCAGTTACTCCCCACAAGCCCGCGACTGTCGTTCGCCTGGCATCGAAGTGGAGTCCATCCGCCAGATTCTGGCCGCCACCACTGGCGTCTCATGCCAGTTTGTCCAGCAAGACGCCGCATCGTTGCGAGAGCCGAACTACACGAGAATTAGCCACTTTTTCGGCCAGATTCTGGCCGGACACGTCGACACGGGCGTGATGTTGCTCAGCGGCACACCGGAACGCCGGAGACTGTTCAACGTGTCGCTGCCGGTCTTGAGCGGTCAGAGGAGTTTGGCCGCTGTCTCGTGCTACAAGGGGCGGAGGGGGCAGTTTTACGTTGTTTTTTTTCTCATTTTTGGCCAAGTATTTTTGGTAAAAAAAGAAGACGCGGGACACTGCAAAATGTAGAACTGGGTTTTAAAAACAGTGAATCGTTCTGTCGATCAAGAAGTCTTGTGGCGACTGATGAGCGACATAAATTGCAAAAAGTCTGTTCTTCTTGTTGGTGATCAAAACAGGCAGAAAGTATGGAGTTGACCATACATTCCTTCCAAACAAAATGCACACACGGGCAGCACATCCGCACAACAACATACAGTTTTTTTAGATTTTTTTGGAACACCAAGTTTGTCCACCGTTAATAAAAACGTTTTTTTATAAAACATCCAAACACGAAAATGGTGAAAACTGGCCCGAGGCTCCGTTGAATCTCATCGATATGGCCGTGAAACTGAAGATCTACGACATTTGGACGTGGCTGCTGATTGGATTGTTCGTTGGTTTTTGTTGGCTCTATCGACGCACGACGCGGACACTGAATGCCAAGGGATCGATTACGTCGACCGGAAACCGCACAACCGAACCCCCCAAATTGAACTACGGTGGTGCAATGGCGTGGTGCGGTCTCGTCGGCATGGTGATTGGCGGCATTTATCAGGTGCAGTGAAATGCGAACAAAATGAGCAGTTCCCGTTATTTTGATAAGACGTTCATCAGCAGTGCAGTTTTATTCTGCAGTGCACGGCGTAATACCAGAGAAGTGTAAGACATCATGAGTAGTCAAGCCAAACTGCCAATTGAGTCCCGCTGCTCGAGCCCCGACATACAGTGTATTTCCCGGTAGCGGCTGAGTATGTCAAAAAATGGATTACAAATGGTTCAAGCACGGTTTCTTGCGGTTTCGCCTGGTAGAGCGAACACATCATTGGTCCAGGCTTTTGTCCAATAATAAACTGTACATGCATAGATCAACAATAGTTGCGCAACAAAATTGTTGAGAAATTTTGTGCTATGGCTGCTGACAATTTGTTCTTTTTTTGCCGACAATTTTTCAGAGTGCGAACATTATTATTTTTTTACCCAGAACGGACTGCTCGCAAACGCACTGGTCGAGATGCACGTTCCACTGTTCTCCAATACCGAGGAATTAATCGAGCAAACTCGCAACCACCGACTAACAATCATAACACACAGGAAAGCGGCATGGCTTGACATCGTTAGAGACTCAGGGCTTAATGCGTTCGAAAAAACGGCTTTTTGAACATCGTTGTCGATGTAACAGTCGATTTTGTTCTGCTGTCACACGTTTAGCTAAACAAATGTGTCCAGTAAAATGTTCAGTGGACGTGTGCTGGAGTCCTCTTCGAGTTGCAAAGCCACCAGTCATTGTTTCAAAATTTGTTGTTTCACTCGATTCACATTTTGCACACCGTTGCCATTCTGCAAATGCTAAGTGATCCCTGACACACAGTGTTCCAATGCTCCAGAATCTTTTTCGAGCGCATTTCTAGCCCATGACAGCAAACTCGTCCACAATCTACGGCCAATTCCACGGAGCATTTCGCGCGAATCCACCGTACCACCGAGCACTGGACGCCGTCGACGACACGCTGCGCGAGCTCGTGCAGTCCGGACGTTACGCGATCGTGACGAACGTCTTGACTGCGTACAGGCCGAACACGCGAACGGACAGAAATTGTTTGGTGACGCTTTTAGGCGAGACTAACCCCAGAAATGCCAACAGAACACGCTGCAAAGGGCGCCCATTTCGGTTTTTTTCCTGTCAATTAGGGCCCATCACCTGGATATCACCACCGTGAGACGTGTCTCGTCTCGTCCTCATTTGTCTCGTCAAAAATTTTACTGTCTCATTTTTGGTGTCGTCTCGCGGAGACTTTAAAAAAGGCTGTCTCGTGTCTCGTCTCGTCGCGTGGAAACCCGCGCGCCTTTGTTGCGCGGCAGCCCTAGATATGCCTCTCCAGTCTCCACACTCATTGTGGTTCGTTTCAACCATTCAGCCTGTACCTGCAGTTTAGCGATGAGAATCGGCAATTCAAAAGTGACTGAGTTGCCTGAGATGGGCATCTTCGCGAATGGTTTCCTTTTCGGCCCGACCGTGCCGCTGAGCACGATACGAAGAATCGATGAAGGCATTTCGGCGGTGCCGTCACAATTGGCTGCAATCAGGGACAGGTAACAGATGATTTTGTGCCGTCACAATGTCTCATTGCACTGTTATAGTTTACAAGTTTACACTTCTCTGTAGTTTCATTTTCTTGTTAAAACCAACGTTGAGCAAAATAATGAATGTTGAGCTGCCAATCATAGCGTGAAAAGCTCCATCGCGCACCAACACGGATATTTGCATCCCATTTCCCTCATTTTCTTCGACATGTGTATACTGTTGACCCTTTCAACCTATGCTTCACCCATTTTGCCAACTTTTAATTCACTTGTGATACGTTTTTCTCCGTCACTATTCTCTCCAGGTACAATCGAGAACTCGAAGCTGAGCTTCAGCGTTCACTGAACAACCCGTACAAACATGAACACAATCCTTTGAAGCTCGGAAACTTGCTGGCCGTTTTCCTGCTCGCCTACGCTGGATTCCTGGTTGCGTCGTGTGTGTTTCTGGTGGAATTTGTGTTTTTGAATTCTGGGAAATTTTGTCCGCGTCTTTAATGCTGGATTTTCATTAGATATCGACCCGAGACTAATTGGGATTAGCTGCGATAATGTGATGTTGGTTAGACAATTTACCCCACGTTTTGGTAATTTAGATTTTTGTTTCTTACTTTGTGCACGGAATGCTTGCGGTCATTAAACTAAAACTGAACTGTTGAGGGTAAAAACGAAAATTCACCAATTCAGACTCAGAGCAACGATTATTTTACTGTACATTTACAATTAAGCAAATGTAACATGAGAATTTCAGTCAACACAAACATAAAACATAAAACATCGCGTCCCGCGGCTCATGCCTTTAAGCATGCATATGAGTACGGTTTCGGTCGGCACATGATTTATTAGAATTACTGAAGTACGGAACCGTTCTATTTGTTACAACGGCAACGCTAACAAAAGATGCTGCAATTTCACGTTTTCGCCAACAATTGTCATTCTATCCGTTCACTTTCCGGCCACTTTCATGAAATTGTCGACCATGATTGTGATTGGCAGCGCCAGCACGAGCACCCCGCACATGATCGCTGCAGTGCCGACCATATTGCTTACTGAAAAAACGCGTGTTGGCTATTTGAAGAGAACAAACGACCAATCCATCGGATTTGGTGAAAAAATAAGTCTTCAGTATCGAGCGACAAAACAACTGGTCACGAAGCAGAGAGTAGCACAGCGTATTTTCTTGCAGATTTGGACAATGGAGATGGCGGAAACAGAGACAAATTTGTTCACTGTTAAAACTTCAAATCTTTCTTGTTTACCGTTTTTTGTACATCTTTGTTGTTTTACTATTTAGTGCGTTCTTCTTTCTTATTGCTCAAAAAACTGTCCAATTCTACTGTTTTCCGTGTTTTTGCCGGACAGTTGCCTTCTTTTCCCATAAACAGGTATGCACTGTTCTACTGCATGACTCGTACCCGTTGTGCAGGGCACAATGTCCCCGTAGCCAGTGGTCGTCATCGTCACCACGCACCACCAGAAGCCGACCGGGATCGACGAGAACGGTGACTCCGGCTCGTCCTTCTCCATGAAGTAGACGAGCGTCGCGAAGAAGATCACCCCGATCGTGAACACCATGACGACCATGGCCAGCTGCGAGGCGCTGCTCTTCAGCGTCAACGTGACGATGCGGCGTTCAATTCGTTGCCGTTCCCGTTCCCAGTGCAACGTTTACGGCAACGAGCCAAACGATTATGATGGACAAGTGGCTGCGACCGTTGTGTTGTGGTTTATTTGATCACCCTGTACTTAACATGTAACACTACATGTATCTCACTATTCAACACGAACAATCCTGATTACTATGAATTATCAAAAACAACTTTTTGTTAGCATAGCCACCGAGAAAGTGTACTAGGTGTACCAAGTGTACTGTACGAGAAAGGCAGCTACTGCACATAAAGCGAGCCCAATGTGCTCGTGACGTTGAAACAAACACATTCGTATGTATGATCGCAGTTTCAGTGTCCATTTTGCAGCCAGTTCAGTAGCCAAAAAAGCTGCCATTGACTGTGCTCCTACTTTCTGTTGTCAACTTTTCAGGCACTTGTGATGATGGTCACAAAGAATGTCACCTCACGCTTTTTTTCAACAAAACGTGAACTTTGAACTTAGAAGTTACACTGTGCACCATTGATGTCACCACCGCGCATTGATTAAAAACGTCGTGTTTTTCGCACATTATCACTCCGGTTGCTGTGCTGAAAAAAGCATAGGGTTTTTGAACGTTATTTCCCGAGGCAGTCAGAGTCCATATTGTCAACAAAATGCTTACCGACCTGAAATACCAAGTTTAGTTTAATGTCTTCCCAGCGACAAATTGAATAATCAACATTTTACGTGGCGTATTTTTCGAACGGAAGCGCCAGCTGGCGCCTTTTGAATTGTTCCTCATAAGAATAAATGAGAACAGTGTAAGAATCGAAAAAAACGAAAAATAAAAAAAAAGACAAAGCTCGACTCCACACACAGCACATGAAAAAATACTAAAGATAAAAATAAATTCGCTTTCTGAAGCAAAATCTCTTGGGCACACATTGAAGCAAGCGGTGAAGTACAAGGGCCGTTTCTCCAACAAAAATAATTTTTTGTTTGAAAATGGCTTTAAAAATGGCTGTTTTCTCTTTCGCGGCCTAAAATTTTGTGGGTTCTCCAGTCTGCTGAACGTTAACGTTCATCTGTAAAAGTTTGAAGAAAATAGTCATTTTTTTCTTTCAAGCTTTTTTCAGACCTGAAACTTTTTTTACCATATTCGTGCGACGCTTGTTGTGCAACCATTCAACACAGTTCATGTGGCAAAATGGGGATGCTCTTGGTTCTTCTGTTAACCGCAGGTAAATTTTGATAAAGATCGTCTTCTATATAAGGATTTTTGCAGTGCTTTCTTTTTTGCTGCGCAATGCGGAAACCGTAGGAAACGTTGTTAAAGCTTCGATGAGAACGAAACATGTACTAGAAATACTGACTTGTTGATAAAAAAGTGTTGAAAGAGCAGATTTGTACGTTATTTTGAATTTCGGGGTGAATCCGTTGGAGAAGATCGATCCAGAGGGAACGTCGTCGTCGTGTTTATTATGGTTTTACAATGCCACAGATTGAAAATTTGAATAAATTGAGGAAATTTATTTGAACAGCAAATGACAGCTTCTGAGCACTAAACACAGAAACACGGGGAGGGGGTCCTTGGGCGGTCCCGACACACCCACCCTCCACCCAAAGCCCGGGACCCTTCCCCACCCGTTCACAATTTGCAACCCCCCTCTGCCAAAATGTTGCATAATCACAAATTTTTGTTTGAAAATCACGATTTTTTTATCGTGGATTTTTGCTCCCTTGGCGCATACCGTAAAGTCTTGCATATAAGGTTCCTCCCACTTATAAGACCCACACCCAAAAGTGGGCGGAGTGTCACACAGCGAGAAACCAAAAAATTCAAATTTTTGACTTGGTCATAATGCCACCTCGTTTATAAGGCCCGGAATTCCTGATCTTCGCTTTATAAGACCTCTTCCCACTTATAAGGTTGTCATACAAAATTCCACATTTTTCAGAAATTTTTGATTTTCAAATTTATTTAAGGAGACCTTATATGCAAGACTTTACGGTAATATACGCTATATGCCATAGTTATTTAGTCTTACAAACAACAAAGAGCATTTTTACTATTGTGGATCCACCCTTGGAGGCCCACTCTTCAAGTGGTCCGTATTCCTGGTATTTTCGGCACTTGACCCTAGAGCAGACACTCGAAGGGTGTGCCTCACGCCAGATGCAGTGCGGCTCTGGCCGCCCACTGATCGCGGCGTCGCCTCACTAGCACTGGTCACAAAGTGAGGGCTTCTGGTATATTTCCATTCCTGGGCTTCTGACTTTCCTGGCATTTCAACGTGGACTTCTTGTTAGCATGAACCACAGAACTTGTTACTGGAATCGCAGTGTTAGAGTCACACATGCGTTGTGGCCTCTCGTCACTCACTTTTTCCTCCTTATATTACTGAAATAATAGAAAAGAAACAATAAAACAAAAGACTGTTGCAGGTAACTTACGGTTCGAAGATTTAAGCGAGGCCGGCAATGTTCAAACCTGTCGCTATTGGCGCAGGCAGTGAGTTGTCGCCCAGGTAGCCCAGGCGCCCCTACGTCAGGCGCAGTCCTGGACGGATCGTGTAGTCGCCTTTGATGTGGGGCGACCACACGGTACCTTTGCTCCTAACCACAAAGACGAGTACAATCGATGTTGGTTTCTTCGTTTATTGTGATGTCGGATGCAGAAATACAAAGAAACTATTGCAAGGACACATATTAAATGCACAAAAAGGTGGTAAACCAATAAAAAAAGAGATGTTTAACTGTTACAATCATGGTGTGTGGTAAAATAAATGAAATAGTTTAGCATTCCAGTTGAGGAAAGAAGTCGGTGCCAGGTGTGGACCTGACACTATAATATTTATAGCGTTTTTCAATGAAGAACTTGCAAGTTCCAATAAAAATTGCTATCTACCTACCTAAAAATGTCTGTCATCTTTGGTACTGAACTGATACTGTTGGTGTTTTTTTCAATCGGATTTTCAAAAACGATTCTTTTTGTCTCTTCAGAGTTGTTCGCATCAAGGGCATCTGGGGCTGGAGATGATGTTTCACCGACGATACCCAGTTAGTTGACATCAATTTTATTCTGTTGTACGCTCAACGCCTCGTTGGGCAGCTTGTGGAGTGTCACGCACAAAAATAATGCACATACCGTATTTCCCCATTAAACCCCCACCATTAATCCCCTCCCCCACCAATAAACCCCCCCCCCCCTACGACAAGTTTCCGAATAATCCCCCCACAAATACTCCCCCATGGATGTTAATTGGAAACCTGTTTGAAACACAAACCCAGCGAATTCAGTGGCTGAATGCAGTGACATTGGTGAAATTGTGCAACCAAAGGCCCCAAAGGGATGAGTTAATGGTAATTTCATTACAAAAGACTGTTATAAAAGAAATTATTTGTGAAAAGTTGAAGTTTCTGCGACTTTCTTGCCTGCCATGCAAGGTATTTTTGTCATTTTTCAACAAACCCCCACCCCTAAAATTTTTTGTAAATAAACCCCCCCCCACCAATAATCCCCCCCCCCAATAAATCCCCACCCCTAAAAGTCGCTGACGTCTTAATCCCCCATGGGGGTTTATTGGGGGTAATACGGTACATATGTATTGATGCTGACTCGAATGCAGATGTTCGTACAGATGGAGAGGGTAGGCACTAGGCACAATCGATTCACGTGTAAAATGCCGTGCAGAAAAAGTGCATTCGCAAAAAAAAAACAAATGGGTTAAAAAAGTAGTAGGTTTCCCGCATATACAGAGTGGTCCAAAAGTAGTGGGTACAACTTTGAGTTGCTTTAACTCGCCAACGGTTGAACCGTTTGAGCTGAAATTTTAGTCGCTTACTTAGGAAGTACAAACTTAGATCTCCACCAGTTTTAGCCCAAACGATGAAATATTGCCCCTGTTTGAAAAAAACGGATTTTAGAATGAAAACAGCATTTTTTCTGTCTCACATTGGATTTATTCATCGGTAACGTCAAAAAAGGCAATACAACTATTGCTGCTTTCAATTTCCCTTGACACAATCGCGAAGATTTTCATTTTCACTCCTCTACGTTCAGGAAGTACAGGGCGAGCCTTAAAAAGGTTCCAAATTCACAATGCTCTCACTGGCATGTGCTGACTTTCGCATCTGTGCTTCGCATCTGTGAGCAGAACCGCTCACGCACAATTAAGAGTGGAAGTGAAACATCAGAGTTATCAAAGATTGCTCTCAGCGTTCGTTATCTTCAAGCTACTACGTGCGTATTGCTTTTTTATCTTTTTTATGTCGTGAACACTCGGGTTTCACCAAACTTTTCAGCTCGAAACATCTGAGCGCACAAGCCAGTGAGAGCATTTTGAAGTTAGATCCTTTTTTGGCTCACCCTGTACAGTTGAACTCAATAACATATGCAACTCGCTGATTGGTCAGTGTGCATGCATTCCGTGCATGAATTGCTGCGGCGACGCTGAGTTTGGTTTGCACAGATTCTAGAATGGATCCGTCAACCAATCAGCTAGTTGGATATGTTATTTATTGGGTTAGACTGTAGCAACACTGGGTTTGAATATTGCTTTTCACTAAGATCTTTTAATTTGGTCCTGGAACTCAATGCGCCCATAGATAGGTAAGCAGTTGCATGCAGGACGCGGGAATTCAAAACTGGCAAAGTGATCCGAATCCCCTAAATAGGCCGAATCACTTAGGCGACTTTGAATTGCCACATAAAGATTGAAACTAGTTTTCTTTTTACGTCTGCACGCGCAATCAGTCGCAGAACTTAATAAAAACTGTATATGTGCAGATCATTTGTCGTGCGAATATAAATTCCAAGACGAAAACTGCAACGAATATGCGGAGTGCTACGGCCAGACAGAGTCCGAGTACAAATGTCGCTGTGCAATAGGCTACAAGGGAGACGGACGGAAGGACAAGGAATGTGCCCCAGAAAGTTTGTGTTTTTGTTTGCCCACAGTTTGTGCGATCCACGCACGTCATGAACTTTTTTTAACATGAAATAATAATTAATTAATTGTCATTTCATGTTAAAAACAAACACAGTAGTAGAGGGTAGTAGAGGGGGGGGGGTAATTAGGGAGCAGATTTCGCTGCTCCCTGCGTAGGTGCTTGTGCTCCCTGGTTGCTCCCTGATATGTCCTGCTCCCTGGTTGTATTACCTGGTTGGCTCCCCAACTACCGTATTACCTCTAATAAACCCCCATGGGGGTTTATTTCTTCAGCGACTTCTGGGGGTGGGGGTTTATTTTGGGGGGGGGGCTTTATTTTGGGGGGGGGGGGGGTTATTTGGAAACCATTTTTAGGAGTGGGCAAAGGAGTGGGGCCTTTGGTAGCACAATTTCATCATTTTCACTGCAACCAGCCACTGAATTCGCTGGGTATGTGTTTCAAACCGGGGGGGGTACAATTCCGGCCCGCTAATTCCGGCCTGAAGAATTCCGGCCCGCTTATTCCGGCCCGAAGAATTCCGGCCCGAAGAATTCCGGCCCGGAGAATTCCGGCCCGGAGAATTTTCGCCAGTACGAACAATATTAAACCACACGAAGTGATTTTGGTAATGAAATAATAAAATAAAAATATCGATGTTCACATGTTACAGTGTATTTTCAATGATGTTCGTCCTGTTTGCTTTTTTGGAAAGTGAAACCTTTTGGAAAAAGAAACTACAAATAAATTTTTTAATTTTTTTATCATGAACAGGATTTCTGACCCTTTTACCTTATCAAAAAGGCTTGGCTTAGGATTAGGAACCTACAACAAGTCACTGCAAGCAAGTTCTAAACAAAAATAAAAAATCACTTAAGAATTTATTTACCAAAAATCACTTCGTGTGGTTTAATATTGTTCTTGCTGACGAAAATTATCCGGGCCGGAATTCTTCGGGCCGGAATTCTTCGGGCCGGAATTCTTCGGGCCGGAATGAGCGGGCCGGAATTCTACGGGCCGGAATTTCGCGGGCCGGAATAGTACACGAGCCGTTTCAAACAGGTTTCTATAATCCCCCATGGGGGGATTATTTGGAAACTTGTGGAGGGGGTGGGGGTTTATTTTTGGGGGAGGGGGTTTAATTTTGGGGGGGTTTAATAGAGGTAATACGGTATTTTCAAATATCTGATGTGGCACAGGGATACAAGTACATAAGAGTTATATTTTTGCGCCGCGTTTGTTTTGCTGAAAAACGTAAAAAATCTTCAAAACCGTTTTTAGATTGTCCCCGACGTCGAAATTCTGCAAACTCCGTGCAGAAACAAAAATTTAGAGACTGCAAAGCTTTATTGTTGACGTAACGTATGTACACAGTGACAAAATGTGTTGTCTTCCGTTGATTTTCACCCTCCTCCCCCAGTTCCAAAAACCCGAAGGTACCAAAGTCCTGTGGATTGTTGTAGGAGGTGTGTGGATGTTGGCTGAACCGTCCGTCCCGTGAACCTTTGGTGGTTCTAGGTCAAATTGCGTCTAAGTGCTGCCGCCTATTTGTCGTTGTCTCGTCACGCAGCGCTCTCGAATAGCGCATAGCTGCATATAGGCGCATAAATGAGCAGAGCGTCAACACCCTCTTTCCAGCGACAAGCCGCAACCAAATCGTTGAACATACAGTACTCGTGGAGATATTTCCTGCGCTGGCAATGTCGCTGAGCATGTGAATTTTGTTTAGCAATGAGAGAATTTTGTGGCTGATGATTTCTTCCACAGTTTAACGACCAATGTACGTGATTCAGAACGCGCCGAACAAGAAATCCATTTCTCAGAATTAAACTTATCTGACACATCCCACGTCACATTCGGTGTGGGACACAAAACGGCGGCGGAAGCGATCGATTGGTGCCAGCAGCATTCGTATTCTGGCCTTCTAGCAATTCGTACTCAAGTCGACACAATGGTGAAAGTGTACGACTTTCTCATTCGTATTTATGGCAGACTTGAGGTAGGATGAAATTCGAGCTTCAAAATGGAAAAAAGCTTATGATATGAATTCTAAAAAATTATCACACCAAAAAAATATGTTGCAATGTTGCATTTTACTCTCCTTTTCTGGTTTCTCATGCAACATTGCAGCATGTTTTTAAAAGTACAGAGTGGGCCAAAAAAGGTTCCAATTCTAAAATGCTCTCACTGGCGAGTGCTAAAATGTTTAGAGCTGAAAATTGGAACACCATCAGAAAACATTTGGAGGTTTTTCTGACCAAATTTTTGTAACGGTATGTAGCCCCTATCACTCAAAACAGCAGAATATCTGAAAAACATGAAAAATCGACCAATGTGGTGAAACACAGAGGGTTGATTTAGCTGTAACAAGAACCCCATGGCTTAAAATTTGGAACACTGTTAGAACACTTTGAGAGTTTTTTGTAATCAATTTTTTTGGTTTAGACGTCTCTGTTCATTTTTTACAGTGCAATTTAAAAAAAAATAGCGATTTTTGACGAAAAAACAACGTTCATCCATAATCTCACTGTTTATCATTGCTCAAAAACGGACTTCAGAACTGATGTATCGCCATGCGGGGTAAAATTGAATTTTGTACAAATTGCCGAACCACTATTAAAAAGCTATTCGCATTTTTGCACCAATTGGCAGGTCGGACTCGCTTCTCTGCCGTCCACTTAACCATGATGGCAGCAACGACTGAAAATGGAGTTGCATCTTTCTTTGCAGAAAATAACCAGTGCTATGGTAAAAAATGTTGTATCAAATGTATGTTCATGTAAAAAATGAGTGACAAATTGTGTGAATTAAAAAAGAAAAAAAAACAGTTTGCATCTGGAAAGATAAATTCGCATTTGCTCTGGGCTGAACCGCTCACGCACGCTCAGACTCGAAGTGAAACATCAGGTTGATCAAACACTGTTCAAATGCAATTCAGCATTCGGCATTTCCTAGCTACTGTATGTGCGTATTGTTTTTTTTCATCTTTTTTTTGTGTTGTGAGCACTCGGGTTGTAACCAACGTTCATCATTTGGTATTTGTTACAGCTAAATTAACCCTCTGCATTTCACCACATTTGTCGATTTTTCATGTTTTTCAGATATTCTGCTGTAGTGAGTAATAGGGGCAACATACCGTGAAAAAAAAAATTTAGTAAGAAAAACCTCCAAATTTTTTCCAATGGTGTTTCAATTTTCAGCTCTAAACACCTTAGCACACGCCAGTGAGAGCATTTTAGAATTGGAACCTTTTTTGGCCCACCCTGTATAATTCTCGTTTTTTGATGTTATCAAAATGGAGGTTTATTAAAAAACGTGAAAAAAGTAATTGATTGAGGGGTGTCTACCTACACAAAACAAGATCACAGAAATCACAATATTTAAAAAAAGAAAATGTCCATTCCAATTTCTTTTTTTAACCTAATGTTCAGACAGCCAATCGGCAATTAGCTAATACTACAAATTATCCAGGGCTGCTATATTATCTTTTATTTTGGATCCGAGACCCAATGCGTTTTTGCACACCGGGAAAGGAAAATGTTTCATGGAACTCAAAATTAGTTTAGTTTATGGTAGACACTTCGCCGTGTGGTGACGTTTTACGGGTTTGGTTCGGTTGTTCGGTTTTTTCTTAAAGAACGTTTAGCAATAAGTTTTTCGTGCGTACGCACGGAACGCACGTCGTTCTAAATGCGGGGCGCAAAACAGTCGTTTCGTTTACGCTACACGACAAAACTGAAAACTGCGTTCCGCATTCAGAACGACTGAAGTGTCGTGCGTACAGCCGGATAACTAATTCGCGTGGCCAAAAAGTCGTGTGGTGGTGGTGTACCTAGGGTTAGGAGCTTTGAAAAAAAATTTTTTTATTTTTTTTCGTTTTTTTTTAAATTGGATTTTTTTTTCAAACTTAAAAAAAATTTGAAAAATTTTTCTTCTACTTTGCTCTGAAAATTCGATTTATGGCATAATTTTTTGAAAGTTCAAACCAAATTTTCTTCCCAACTTCTTTGTGTGCTTAGGTAAATGTCATTATTTGGTCATTTTGACCGACGTACTCCATGTTTTTCGATTTGGATGACTTCTAGAGTCAATTTTTAGCGTTGAAACGACTTAACTGAATTGAAATATCGTTTCAGAAATCGTTTTCTTGCAACTTAGAACATGTTTTTCAGTCGGTAGGCCATGAGATGAACATGATATCTTGTTGATTGGCGTATGTTATAGGTCTACAATGAAGTTGTGCGATATATTGTTAAACAATTGGAGCGGAGGTGTTGGTTAATACCACATCACACGACCGTTTTTCAGATACCCGATAACATGGCCACATGTTAAAACTTGCGTGCTGAGCTAAACTAACGTGTTAAACTTGCGTCTGTCAGTTGCCCGCAACGTGATCGCGAAATCATGGTACGTGTTTTCGATACGATGATTTGAAGAGTGGGCTCTCGCCATGTGGCAGATAGCATAGCTGGTTGAACCTGAAAGTAAGTGTCTTGGGGGGGGGCGACCGGGTCGACAGGAGCGGTTGACGACTTAGCTACAGCAAACAGGAATTTTTGAACACAGTCAAATTTTGGTAATTTTCCAAAGAGGAACAACTAAGAACGGTTCAATATTCAAGTACACGTCGAAAATTGTCCTGTTTTACTGTTGAAAATGCAACTTTCCCTCTATGAAATGGACATAATTTCAATAAAACACGATTTTCGCTCTTATAGTTTTCTGGATCGTTCTGAAAATAGTCTAGATGAACTCAGCTCGACGAGACGCTTCGAACAAACCTAACTTGTAAAAAAAAATAAAAAAAAAATTTTTCCTAACCCTAGGTGTACCCCCATAGCACGAACTTGCGCCGTGGGGGGGGGGGGGGGGGGCGGCACCACCCCCAAAACCACGAAGACCCGGGGCCCCCCGGGGGGCCCCCCCCCCACTACCAAACCGGCCCCCCCCCCCCCCCCCCCCCCACCCGGTGACCCCCACCCTCCTAAAATGTTCCTAAATTTTTTTTTTTGTTCATATTTATGTTTTGTCATAATTTTTTTTTTTTTAATTGGTTTTTGGGTCAGTCGAACTCTATAATATGTGGAATCAGCTGATTGGTCGACCGAGGGGAGGCTGCTCACACTCCGCACCCTTCTTTTTTCGGGGATCTGGATTCTATTGAAACGTGTTTATTTTGAATGAGTGTGAATTTCCAGTATCCTTTTCATGCTAAAAACAAACTCAAAAGGTTATAGACTGCGAAATTCAGATTTTTTTATTCAACAGCTCAAAATGCATTATTTTGTTTGACGACGACGACAATGTTTTTGCTTAATTTTTGTGTGTGAAATGAAAGACAAAAGCCTGTACAATATGCACTAAATATGAGGTTATTTAGTTTTACAAACAACTATATTAGCGAATTTTTTATAATTTGTAGCGTTTTTCATTGAAAAATTTGCATGAAAAAAATTGGGGTGGGTGGGGGGTTGTGCCACTCCCTATTAACCGATTAGCATCCGGCACACCCCCTAGCAAGCGACCGGGGGGTCCCACTTACCCCCTACCCCCCCAAAAAAATTTTGGCACCCCCCGCCCCGCGGGTGGTATCCCCTACCTAAAAATGTCTGTCATCTTCGGTACTGATTCTAATTCGTATGGGCACAAGTTTTCGTGCGTGCGCACGACGAAATTCTAATTCGCGCAGACATTTTTTAAGTTCTGTCTCCGTGTGTACGCACGAAAAACTAATTGCTAAACGCGCCTTTAGGGCGTGAAACTCTTGTGCTTCGGATCTTCCTGAACCGACAATAACTTTCTTCCTTTCACAGAGTTTCTGCAACGCGAATGATGCTGTTTTCGAAAGCTTCTGGGTGAACTCCAACAGTGGTTATAACGAACCATCTTTGTGGAAAAATGATGTTATGCCATCGGGCCATCGCAGCTGTGTCCGAATGTCTGGAAACACTGATTGCACGCGTCTGTGGTTGCATGAAGCGGACTGCAACGAAAAACGTCGCTTCCTTTGTCTTTTTGAAGAAAGTCCAGTAATACCCTACAACAGCCTTTGTGGTCGCACTGTTCACAATCACAGCGTCCGTGTGGACGGTATGACTGCATGACTGGCGTATGTTTTTTTTTAATGAACGTGTCGTAAGGCGCGAGAAATACATGTACAGGGTGAGCCAAAAAAAGGTTCCAATTCTAAAATGCTCTCACTGGCTTGTGCTGAGTTGTTTCGAGCTGAAAATTGGAACACTATTAGAAAACATTTGGAGGTTTTTCTGACCAAATGTTTGTCATGGTGGGTTGTTCCTATCACTCACTACAGCAAAATATCCGGAAAATATGAAAAATCGACAAATGTTGTAAAATGCAGAGGGATGATTTAACTGTAACAAAGATCAAAAGAATGAACGTTGGTGACAGCCCGAATGTTCACAACACAAAAAAAGATGAAAAAAGCAATATGAGTTTAAAGCAGCTTAGAAATGCCGAATGCTGAGTTGCATGTGAACAGTTTTTGATCACTCCAATGTTTCACTTCAAGTCTGAGTGTGCGTAAGCGGTTCTGCTCAGAACAGATGCGAATTTATCTTTTCAAATCCAAATTGTTTTTTCCCTTTTTAATACACAAAATTTGCCACTCTGATATTTTTACCATATCAGACTGGTTGTTTTTCTGCAGTGAGAGATGCGCTTCCATTTTCAGTCTTTGCTGCATCATGGTTAAGTGGATGGCAGAGCAGCGAGTCTGGTCTGCCAATTGGTGGGAACATGCGAATAACTTTTCCACAGTGGTTCGGCAATTTCGTAAAAGATTCAATTTGACCCCGCGTGACGATACATCAGTTCGGAAGATCGTTTATGAGCAATGATAAACAGTGAGATTATGGATGAACAGTGTTTTTTGTCAAAAATTGCTATTTTTTTGAAAATTACACTGTAAAAATGAACTTACGTGTAAGCCAAAAAAAGTTTGATCACAAAAAACCTCCTAAAGTGTTCTAACAACTGTTCCAAATTTTAAAACACGAGGTCCCTTTGTTACAGCTAAATCAACCCTCTAAATTTCACAACATTTGTCGATTTTTCATGGTTTCCAGATATTCTGCTGTAGTGAGTGAATGGAGCAACATACCATGACAAAAATTTGGTCAGAAAAACCTCCAAATGTTTTCTAATAGTGTTCCAATTTTCAGCTCGAAACACCTTAGCACAAACCAGTGAGAGCATTTTAGAATTGGAACCTTTTTTTGGCTCACTCAGTATGTACAGTAGATGGCCGCAATGAAAAAAGTCAAAAAAGTGTAGGGTGAGTGTTCATAACTGAAGCAAACCTGAAACTTAAAGCCGTGAAACTTTGTAATATGTCAGCCGCATAATGTGTTGTCAATTCGGCCGCACATTTTTGATTATTTTACTTTTTTGAATGTATAGCTTGGTTTTTTGAAACATCGAATCCAATTCCAACCCTTTTCAGTGGTGGACATACTAATTGTTGAAAATTCTTTTGCTCCCCCACAACCAATGCTACTTTTGCGCCTCGACGGACAATCAGCGTCAATGGAGGTGATTACCCACCACACCGTCACAGAATTCAGATTGGCTGGTGCAGTGCTGAACGGCAACAACGAAGTGATGCTGATTAACGGTGAGTGTGACGTACCGTAAAGTCTTGCATACCGTATTACCTCCAATAAACCCCCATGGGGGATTAATACGTCAGCGACTTTTAGGGGTGGGGGTTTATTGGTGGGGGGGGATTATTGGTTGGCGGGGGCTTATTTACAAACAAATTCTAGGGGTGGGGTCTACTGAAAAATAGCAAAAATACCTTGCATGGCAGGCAAGAAAGTCGCAGAAACTTCTACTCTACATAGAAATTTCCTTTTATAGCAGCCTTTTGTAATGAAATTACCATTAACTCATCCATTTGGGGCCTTTGTTAGCACAATTTCATCATTTTTACTGCAACCAGCCAGTGAATTCGCTGGGTATGTGTTTCAAACAGGTTTCCAACAATCCCCCATGAGGGATTATTTGTGGGGGGGGGGATTATTCATAAACTTGTCGTGGGGGGGGGGGTTTATTGGTAGGGGGGGGGATTAATGGTGGAGGGGGGGTTTAATGGGGGTAATACGGTATAAGGTTCCCCCCACTTATAAGACCCCCACCCAAAAGTGGACGGAGTGTCACACGGCAAACCAAAAAATTCAAATTTTTGACTTGGTCAAAATCCCACTTCGTTTATAAGGCCCGGAATTCCTGATCTTCGCTTTATAAGATCTCCTCCCACTTATAAGGTTGTCACACAAAAGTCCACTTTTTCAGAAACTTTTGATTTTCAAATTTATATAAAGAGACCTTATATGCAAGACTTTACGGCACTACGCTATAAGCTAAGCATGTACATTTGTATTATGTTTGTAACCAATGTACTGAGAAAAAAGTATTGCCTTTTGCCGCTTTTACGTACCGTAAAGTCTTGCGTATAAGGGGTCTCCTTATATACATTTAAAAATCAAAAATTTCTGGAAAAAAGTGGAATTTTGTGTGACAACCTTATAAGTGGGAGGATGTCTTATGATGTGAGGGAAGATTAGGAAGTCCGGCCTTATAAACGTGGTGGCATTTCGACCAAGTCAAATTTTTCAGTTTTTGGTTTACCGCCAACTTTGGGGGCGGCGGACTAAACGCCAAAGCAAAAAGCCAGAAACTAAATTTTTAAATTTTTTGACATTGATTTTTTTAAGCATTTTGTTTAGCCGGAATTAAGTTTTATGTTTTTAAAACACCGACAACAACATATGAAAGCCCTGGCAAAATACCGAGTGATCCAAAAAAATACACGAGAAGAATTGGTCCAAATGATCCAAATCAAAAAAATGATCCAACTCGCCAACGGGTAACTGATTTGGGCTGAAATTTTAACCAAACGTCACACACGCTTTTTCTTTTTTGTGTTAAAATTTCATGGCAATCCGTCATTCGTAGTATGCGAAATCAGCAATTTTATTGAAAATCAGAAAAACCACAATTTTTAATTTATGATTCCGGGCACACATCCTCATTATCACGCAGGTTTTCATCAGGGAGTTCGGCCAGTTCATCTTCCGTTTCAATGTCGTCCCCATTAGTGTCTTTTTCTTGTCGGAGACGCCTGAACTGCTCCATATGAGCGCCTCGATTCGCAGCCAAGAGGCGTCGAAAACTCGACAGCACTGTTTGCTGGAGCGATTGATTGCTGTCGATTGTTTCGACACCAGTGCGGATCATTTCTTTCAATTCTCACGAAATACTGTTGTTGTGCGCAAGCAACAACACAGATCACCTGCTGCTCAGTTGTCCAATTCATTTTTTCACAAAGCGCAGCAAAACCAGAAAAAATCGGTGTCTTGGCTGCTGCAACAAAAACAGTGATTTCAGAGAAAATAGTACGAACAAAATATCAAAAACGATTCCTGCATTTTTGCATTGTCCTTGCGTTTTCACTAATTTGGCCAATTTGTCTGTTATTTTAACACACAAAATAAAAAGCTATATGTGATGCTTGGTTAAAATTTCAGTCCAAACCATTTACCTGTTGATGAGTTAGAGCCGATTGCTATCGTGTAGTTTTTTTGGATCACTATGTACTGTACAACTTTTTCATATTAACATCAATATTCGATAACGCTTCTGTGTTGCGTTAAAAGACCTTGTTATCCAAATGCGAAAAATTACCTTTTTTGACGACATACCCAACTTTGGAGACCTGTAGCACCACACCACAAGGGTTTTCTTTCAAAAGCGGGCCTGTTTTCCTAATTCCGGACGGTTTCTTAATGATATGGAATTTGCCTGTTTAATTTGTCATTGTGTGAAAATGTAAGAAAACCAAGTTTTTTGATATACTGCATAATTTTGTAAAAAGGTCGTGTGCATTCATGATGAAGATCGAGGTAGTCAGTCACACAAGGTTTTCACCCAGTTTTTACCAGACGCTGCAAATGTGTTTCTTCATCGCAGTTCTCGTTAACTCTCACTCATCAGTACCTTTTCATTGTTACAAAACTGAACGAGGCAGTGATAAAATTGAAAAAAACCAACACACCGTTCAATATTCCAAAAACTCGGTTTATCCATTGCCACCATTTTCCCAGAAATCACCGTTGTATGTCGGATTTTCAATTGATTGAAAATTACGAGAATCGCTCCGAGACAGAATTCTGCAGTCCACCGAACTCCAAAACTCACTTTCTCTATTCCCACGTGTGCCATCCCACAGATCGCAACACACACAACAGCCACGTGTTCAACGTGCGCACGCGGGCGTGGCTGACGCGCGACGTGCCGCCGTTGCAACTGAGCAGATTTGCATCGTCGACGGACTACCTGGCACAGTGGAACGTGTTCATCGTGTGCGGCTGTTGCCCTGAATCCGTTTGCTCTTCTGTCAGCGCCGGTTGCGAGCGATCGTGCGAGCAGCGGCCGGCTGACGACCACGCGGCGCCCTGGACGCTGACCCGCGTCAATTTCACACAGGCGCCGGAGCTGTGGCTGCAACATCATAGATCTGCAGTGCACCAGGTGAGTTCATTGTGTTCCAATAAAGAACATTTTTGGTATTGGCTTTGCTGCTAGTATAGCAGAAAACAACAATCCGGGACGTAGCCACGGGTCGAAATACTATGGCCTATTTTTTTTCCCACTGAAATGACGTCATGTGCCACAAAACATGCGCTTGTCGTTCAAAGCAAACCAGACTATCCGTTTAGCCGATTTATTCACGTAAACAAATGGTGAATGTCGAATCAGTCACACCAAACTGAAATTTTAGTGCCTGTACTTTGACAAACGGGCGTTTTTAAATAAAATGACGTCACGTTAGTCCGGACACGTTTGAATAAATCCACAATACAATCTAATCAACAATAATAATTGCATTTAATAGCTGACCGTGCCGCATATGCACGAATTTTGCTAGCAGACTTAAATGAGCTAGTGTCAGCTACTTCCCTTGCTCGCATGGAAAACCAGAAAAGACGGATTATTTGTGCGGATTATTTGATTCTGCAATCATTGAAAAAAAAGTTATGAAACGAAACACATTAGCAACAAATGCAGGGTCAGCTATTCGTTACTGGTGGTTCGCGCACAGTGGAGAAGTGGTGGGGAATGAAATGTGTTGGGACCACCTTTCGATTCACGCATCGACTGTCGTACCACGTTGACGGTGTCCAATGGAAGTGGCACCGTTTGGCAGATATGCGGCAGGGACGAATAGCGCATGGACTGGCCTCAGATGGCACGCACCTGTATGTGCTAAATTTCACATGCTCAGTGTTTTTTCTAACAATATTTACAGTCCATCTGGCTAATAGAGATATATGTACATTTAACTGGCTATCAGCAGTTGCCCACACGTGCAGTTGATGCATGATGCACAGAACTCGTGCAACCAACCAATCAGCTAGTTGTATATTATCTAAAAATGCGGGAGACGCATATAAAAGGAGGAATATGGTCTTGTGTAAGCAGTGAAAGACTTGGCTCGACAACGCTTTTCAAGTCTCTGATGTGGTACACATGGATACAGTTATATTTTTGCGCCGCATTTGTTGTTTAAATGCTTGCTGAAAAGCGTAAAAGCTTTGAAGTTATTTTTCAATTGTCCTCTTCAGTTTAGTCTAAAATCACACCATGTGCGAAATTCTGTAAATTCTGTGCAAAAACAGAAACCATCAGAGATTGCAAAACATTGCTGCATGTAGCTTTATCGTTGTTGCTAACGTACGCACCGCTGTGCACACAGCAGCACCAGTGCAAAAAGTGTTGTCTTCACCCTTTTTACCAAACTCTTGTGACATACACCGGTGAGCGATCTAAAGTCTGATCGTTATTTTAGTGGTTTTAGTGGTCGCTAAATGCTAGAAATAAAGCAAATGTGAAAGTTTCATTTGCCTACAATGTACGAGGGTTGCCATGTACAACTCTTATGTACTTGTATCCGTGTGTACCACATCAGAGACTTGAAAGGCGTTGCGAGCCAAGTCTTTCACTGCTTACACAAAGCCATATTCCTCCTTTTATATGCGTCTCCCGCATTTTTATATAATATTCTGACTTTTACATAAGCCCTGAAGGTCGGACCAAAATCACAATTTGTTAGTAACACATTCTTCTGAACCACATTTTCGTTTTTAGGCCGATTTCGCCTATGCTATTTCTACGGCCGATTCGCCCAAAATCGACACGATTCAGTACCTAGAATTGCTCACATAAGAAAACAGACCCAAAAGCCGTGATTGGCGCAATGAATTACCATGGAAAACACCGTTTTCTTGTTTTTCATTTCTGTACCGGTTTCGCTAAATTCCACGGCCGATTCGCCCGAGATCGTCAAGATTCAGCATCTAGAGTTGCTCACGTAAGAAAACTACCCCAAAATCCGTGATCAGCGCATTGAATTACCCTGGAAAACACAGTTTTATTGTTTTTCATTTCTGGACCGATTTCGCCAATTTCCACGTCTGATTCGCCCGAAATCGTCACGATTCAGTGCCTAGATTTGCTCACATGAGAAAACTAACCCAGAATCCGTGATCAGCGTATTGAATTACTGTGGAAAACAACGTTTTTTTGTTTTTCATTTCTGGACCGATTTCGCCAATTTCCACGGCCGATTCGCCCGAAATCGTGACGATTCAGTATCTAGAGTTGCTCACATAAAAACTAGCCCAGAATCCGTAATCAGCGCATTGAATTACCATGGATAACACAGTTTTCTTGTTTTTCATTTCTGGACCGATTACGCCAATTTCCACGGCCGATTCGCACGAAATCGTCACGATTCAGTATCTAGAATTGTTCACATAAAAAAACTAACCCAAAATCCGTGATCAGCACATTGAATTACCTTGGAAAACACCCATTTCTTGTTTATCGTTTGTGGACCGATTTCGCCAATTTCCACGGCCGATTCGCCCGAAATCCTCACGATTCGGTATCTAGAGTTGCTCACATAAAAAACTAACCCAGAATCGGTTATCGGCACAATGAATTACCATGGAAAACACTGTTTTCTTGTTTTTCATGTATGTGGACCGATTTCGCTAAATTCCACGGCCGATTCGCCCGAAATCGACACGATTCGGTATCTAGAGTTGCTCACATAAGAAAACTAACCCAAAATCCCTGATCAGCGCATTGAATTACCCTGGAAATCACCCATTTCTTGTTTTTCGTTCCTGAACCGATTTCGCCAACTTCCACGGCCGATCATTTTGAGTGGTCGATGACCAACGGAGCGTGCTCCATCATTGTTTTTCTCTGCTCAGGTTTGCCTGTGGTGGTATAAATTTGGAAGAGGACACCTACCTCAACAGCTGTGAACGATACTCGGCCTCCACCGGATGGTCATTTATTGATGACATGCCCGAGCGAAATCACGCTGGTGTGCGTTGGCACGTTTTTGATTGTTTTAAGTTGGCTTGTTGGAGGCTTCACTCGTTTTCTTCAACCAAATATCGTGGTATAACGTTTTCATTTACTGGATCCGTTCGAATCGTTTATCACTGGGAATGCCGTTATTACTCAGTGTGACCAGTTTAAGTGTGTTTTCGGTAAGAAGTTGCCTTTCTAGATTAATTGAGAAAAAAACGAAATTGAAAACATAAAAAACGGATTTGGTTGCGCACAGCTGAAAAGTTGTTTCGCGCCCGAACGCAGTTTGAATACGAAATAAAGAAAATTTATTTAGTGAGAAAAGATTCTGATTTGTGTTTTCCCAATTTCTTGCACAAATCTGCCGTCAGAATACGTTAACGTTTGCTGATTTCAAATTGCCGCGCAGCCATGAAACATTTTCTCTATCTGTGCGTGCAAACGTATATTGGGTCACGTTTAATAAGAAAGATAATAGTTTAAAAAATACATCCAATTTGACATACAATTGGGTTTCTGAACGTCATTTTTACATTCAAATATTGCGCGCTCCTTGCACCTTGAAAAACACTGCCATGTTTAATCAGCCATTCCGTACATGGTCCATGGCTCAGCATGCTGATGCTTATTTCCAGCCATCACTGGTGGCCACCAGGGAAGGGCAGTTGCTGGCAATTGGTCTGGACATATACGATGTCTTCCTGGATGATGTACGTTTTCGCATCAGGGTTGGCAACATCGTACCTGAAACCATCGTTAGTTACAGCAAGGGCAATTGGACAATGCTCAATGTGAGTCTGCCTGTGTGCGCGGATGTTTCTTGTGTCCATTTCGCCATTCGCATTCCGAGGAACTGACGATGTTTTACGCTTTTCATTTTGTGTTTTTAGTGCTGCTGATGTAAAATACTTTTAAGTGCGCGAATTGATACTTTTGTGCTCATTCAAGCTGATATTTGTACCTTTTATATTGTCGAAAGAATTCACGACAAAATCTTGAACGTTTCCATGCGAGACAAAAATTGCAGTCTCTACGATATATCCATGCTGTTTTGCGATATGTTTATCGAAAAACGACAACGACATATAATATTAATATACAGGGTGGGCCAAAAAAAGGTTCCATTTTCAAACTGCTGTCACTGGCTGGTATTTCAATATTATGAGCTGAAATGTTCAGCATTGATAAAACATGTGATGCCATTTTTTGACAAAATTTTTATCCAGTTTGGTCAAGTAGATTCAGTTTTACAGCACAATGTTTAAAAATTCCCAAAATTTCAAAAAAAAAACGGATTTTTAACCAAGAATTTAACAACGAATCATTGCTCATAGACATCCAAATCATCATCAAGGTTTGTCGTCCGGCAGCGGCTGGATGGAATTTTACGCGAAACTGGCGAGTCACTGCAGAAAAACTTTCAGATTGCTCCCACCAGATAGCACACCAGACCCGTTGTTCTGCTGTCCACTTAACCATGACGAAACTGCAGAAAACTGAAACTGAAACACTGTTTTTATTCAAACCGCAGAAAAACTTTTCAAAAGAAACAAATTAACAGACAGAGCAACACAGAAAACAAAAAATCAGCTGAACAATTCTTTCTGTCGCAGTCGCAAGGCTGCTAACTCGAGTCCGTTGTGAAACATCAGAATTTCGCTCGAGGTGTTCAAATGCAATTAAAGTGTGAGACCTTTCCACTCTGAGCGCATGATTTGAACTATCACGGGTATCCAAAAAGACCAATTTGTCACCTTCGCAACAGTTTCAAAATTGAATCACGCATCTTGATACTAATTTTTTCTTGCACTCATTTCAGTCAATTTGTTGATTTTTCGAGCTTTTTAGAAAATCTGCCACAGTGAGCGCTAGGAATTATATATCGAAAAAAAAATTTTGTCAGTAAAATGGCAACGCATGTTTTATCAGTGCTGAAAATTTTAGCTCACAATATTAAAACACCAGCCAGTGACAGCAGTTTGAAAATGGAACCTTTTTTTGGCCCACCCTGTACAAAATTGAATGAAAATAATGTATGTAGTACGTAATTCTCAGTGGAGTGTTATCGATTTTTTCCTACATTTGGGCTGTTAAATAGTGGAAAAATCTTGTGTGGAAAAAATGTTGTGTTTCTGTTGCTTTTGTACTGTAACGTAGTTTACATGTACACATGTACAATGCTCAGTTGGAACTGAAAAATGAACAACCTAGTTTCGAGAAACATATATTCAGCTGTCGTCTAAAAAGTGAGATACATGTATCATGTGAACACAGAAAACCAAGAAAAGCTGGCACTGCCAGTAAATTATGTTTTTCGCTTCAACATTTTTGTTTGGTGAAAGAGTCACGGTCATGGTTGTTTGAAAAATCAGACAGCACACGCACCGCGATGGTTGTTCAGTCCACAAACCCGTAATGCAAAACAAAACTGATGTTGAACTTTTGTGCGTGGTTCCAAGCATTTGTTTTCCATTATAACAGACCAAATAATGTCAATCAGCCAAATTTTCTGTGAGCATCTTGCATCCAGCGCTTTGTTGAATGGCGGAAAATTTGGCCGCCGACTTTTGGCCGAATTCCAAATGGACGACGGATATGTGAACATCAATAATGGTTCATATGGGACGGTGCCCAAATGCATCACGGAGGAATGCCGATATTGGGAGGTACAGTCGAACTCAATAAAAGGTGGAATCAGCTGATTGGTCGGCGGAGGGGAGGCTGCTCACACTCCGCACCCTTCTTTTTTCGTGGATCTGGATTCTATTGAAACGTGTTTCTTTTGAATGAGTGTGAATTTCCAGCACCCTTTTCACGCTAAAAATAAACTGAAAATGTTAGAGACTGCAAAATTCAGAATTTTTTCAAATCAACAGCTTAAAATGTATTTTTTTGTTTGATGACGACGACGACGTCGTCGCTTAATTTTTGCGTGTGAACTGAATGACAAAAGCCTGAAAGGAGTGCGCTGTGCATGGTTTGCTGCGTGCACCAAGTAAATGAACACAGCAGTTTACCAAAAACTTGAAAACGGTGAAAACGAAAAATGAAAGCAAAGTCGTCGTCGTGTCGTCGTCGTCCGCAAAGTCGGAACGCATTTTTTTGCTTACGGTCGCATGTCGATCGGTCAGCTAGGAATGAAACCCCCTTCAGATGGCTACACATTTCAGGCCGTTGTCTTTCAGTTCACACGCAAAAATTAAGAGACGACGTCGTCGTCGTCGTCAATAAAGAATGTATTTTGAGCTGTTGAATAAAAAAAATCTGAATTTCGCAGTTCTCCAACCCTTTGAATTTATTTTTAGCATGAAAAGGGTGCTGGAAATTCACATTCATTCGCAAGAAACTCATTTCAGGCTTTTGTCTTTCAGTTCACACGCAAAAATTAAGCGACGACGTCGTCGTCGTCATCAAACAAAAAAATACATTTTGAGCTGTTGATTTGAAAAAAAAATTTGAATTTTGCAGTCTCTAACATTTTCAGTTTATTTTTAGCGTGAAAAGGGTGCTGGAAATTCACATTCATTCACAAGAAACACGTTTCAATAGAATCCAGATCCACGAAAAAAGAAGGGTGCGGAGTGTGAGCAGCCTCCCCTCGGCCGACCAATCAGCTGATTCCACATTTTATGGAGTTCGACTGTAGGTAGCAAACTAACCGCACCTGCACTGAAAACTGAGTTCTCCCTGTTGAAAACGCGTCACAGTTTGTTTGTTTGCTCAATATTTTGTGATTTTTGTTCTTCACTAGCAGTTGACCCGTGCCTACGGCCCGGGTAAGAAATGTTTGCGATTTTGTTAACAGCAAGGAGCACCCGCGGATTTATCGACATTTATTTGCTTCTGTTTTCCTGAAACGGGAAACGTGTTGATTTTTTAAACCAAGGCTTTCATGCGATTAAAAAATTCGTTGATACCGTTTATTGTTTGGGGCAAGCGTTCCGCTTTCATTTTTATGTTTTATGTTTTACCCATTTTTGGGTGAGAAAGTGGTCCGTTACAAAATATAATAACGTATTCAAGTACAGCAGTTGTAAAGCTATTAGAAAATATTTTTTTAAATACCGTATTACCTCTAATAAACCCTCATGGGGGTTTATTTCTTCAGCGACCTCTGGTGGTGGGGGGGGGGGGGGGGGGGGGGGGGGGGGTTTATTTTTTTGGGGGGTGGGGTTTATTTTTGGGGGGTGGTATTTGGAAACCATTTTTAGGGGTGGGCAAAATGGCAAAAATACCTTCCATGGCAGGAAGGAAGTCGCAGAAACTTATACTCTACATAGAAATTTCCTTTTACAACAGCCTTTTGTAATGAAATTACCATTAACTCATCCATTTGGGGCCTTTGGTAGCACAATTTCATCATTTTCACTGCAACCAGCCACTGAATTCGTGGGTATGTGTTTCAAACAGGTTTCCAATAATTCCCCATGGGGGATTATTTTGGGGGGATTATTATGTGTTTCAAACAGGTTTCCAATAATCCCCCATGGGGGATTATTTTTGGGGGGGATTATTTGGAAACTTGTCGAGGAGGGGGGGTTATTTTGGGGGGGGTTTAATTTGGGGGGGGGGGTTTAATAGAGGTAATACGGTAAAAATCCACACTTACAATTACAAATTAAAACGAAAAACCACTGGAAAACGCGAAAAAGTGTTTTTGCCTAATTTTTAGACAAAAAATGCCCGGGGCAAAAATCTAAAATCAGATTCGGATTGAGAGATTTTGAAAACCTTCTGG
>JASANC010005332.1:0-43003 GCA_030248135.1 Theristus sp. LFF4_11
AAGGCACACCCACACATATTTAGCCATAAATGGGGTGTTTAATTCCAACCAAACGCGACGGTTTAATTATTCGTCCTTCACACTAATATTCAAACTTTTGAAATATTCAGTGTATTCTGCGAATTCTGCGAAAAGAGTGACAGGCTAAAACAAACATACTATACAATCACCGATTGTTGTTAATTGCCGCCGTTGCAAAAAAATGGTGTATTTCGCACCAATTTAGCGTGTCAACTACAGGTAGCGGCTGCACGTGAGCGTATTTTGTGTCTTTTTGACCACTTTTAAAAATGGATTCTCCTAGCAAAACGATCAAGCAAGTTGCTGATTCATGCGATTCACAGCTTCCCCGGGGGCAGCGAAGCCTGTACGACCGCCGGCTCAACCCGGGGGGGCAGATCTTTTTAGCGTGTGGGTAAGGGTTGTTCCGTGTAAGGGTTGTGTTACCAATCAACTCTGTGAAATCTGGTTGCTAATCAATGTTATTGTGACCCTCGTCACCGTCGTGGCCTGGTGGTGTAGCGCGTCAGACTCTTGTCTGTGCGTTCGAGAGATCGAGCGCCTCGTCGAGGGGGTGTGTAGGTGGTTTTTTTGACAGAGCAAAACTCAATGGGCGCCTCACTCGACGGCGTTCTGTACGCTTCTCTGCGTTAGCTTTGGCTAAAGAACATCGCCTAAAACAGCCGTTCGTTCGTTATTGTGAATGTGAATAGACTGCTTGTGCAATGTTTACGTTTTCTCGCAGTCGTCTGGTGGTTTGTGTAAGCAGTGCGCGGCGGTGAGAACGTGACGCCGCGACAGCAATGTGCCAGTACACTCGGTGTGCTTCCCAGCTGAAAAACACACACACAGAACAAGCTCAAAGAGAGTGCTGATTTCACATCGGGAGCGAGGCAAGGCTGCAGTGAGACGGAGAGAAACAACAACAAAAGTCGAACTGTAAATTATAGGGATTGGTTGGTGGTCACGTGCATGCATGCTTTCTAGATGCAAACCAAACTCCGCGCCCACGGCGATTTCTGCACAGACAGCCTGCATGCACGGGCTCACCAACCAATCAGCTGATTGCCTATAATTTAGAGTTCGACTGTACTCGAGGGTGCCGGTGTACTACGCCCGCGACCACGGTGCCTGACCGCACGATCTGAGTCACGTGACTCTCACATGGTCACGCCAACACACAGGTGAGCCGTCGAACCGCGCCACACCATGCGGCGACCAAATATGTGAGTCAGGGACAGGTCAATACACATCCAACACACATACCGTATTACCCCCATTAAACCCCCCCCCCCACCATTAACCCCCCACCAATAAAACCCCCACCCCCCGACCAGTTTCCGAATAATCTCCCCCCACAAATATCCCCCATGGGGGTTAATTGGAAACCTGTTTGAAACACATACCTAGCGAATTCAGTGGCTGAATGCAGTGACATTGGTGAAATTGTGCTACCAAAGGCCCCAAAGGGATGAGTTAATGGTAATTTCATCACAAAAGGCTACAAAAAGAAATCTCTGTGAAAAGTAGAAGTTTCTGCGACTTTCTTGCCTGCCATGCAAGGTATTTTTGTCATTTTTCAACAAACCCCCACCCCTAGAAATTTTTTTTTAAATAAACCCCCCCCCCCCCCACCAATAAACCCCCCTAAAAGTCGCTGACGTATTAATCCCCCATGGGGGTTTATTGGGGGTAATACGGTAACACAGTGCAGTTGATGTACTGCTTCGGTGCGTGCTAGGTGTGCCTGTCATAGTTTTTCCTTTTTCCTCTATCAAAAAAAATTATATCAATCCCACTGAAAAACGAAACTCACTTCTGAATTGTTCTTTTGTGCGTTTTCTTGAAAACGTCTAACTAACTGAAAAACAACAGTTCGCTTGTGAGCGATTCTTCTGCACTTCACGCACCTAATCTTGCTTTTTTATCGCTTATTCTTTTCATGGTCCACAGCGCAACGGCCGGATGGAAACTGTCCCTCCCCGGCGAGTTTACCGCGAAAGATCTTGTGCGATTTCACGTATTTCGGGCGCATGCCGCAAGTGCAATTCAGTTCTGCTGATTCTTCCTAGAACAATTGAAAATTGGGGGGGAAATTGAAACCAGGCGACTTTTTTTGGAGGTGTGTGTGGTGTATTGGGCGGTGGTGGGTGGTTGGTTGCGCGGGGGGGTTGTGGGGGGCACATCATCATATCATTTACAGATAGGCTGTAGTATCATACATTATTTTTGTACCAAATGATTCTCAGAGACTACCCGCCTGTCAGAAAGAGAACAGCACAGAGTTTTTGAAGCTGTCAAAAGAAACTGAATTTTTTGCTGTTTGCACAAAAAACCTGTTTTTTTCGTCGAGACGGTTCGATCGGTGTGTTAGGATTCGTTATGATTTGAGCAACTTTTTCCATCTGTTCCTACACACGGGGTCGGTAGTCTTAAAAAGCGCGTCATTAAAAGACGCCGATGAAAGAAAGATCGGATTTGGCCAGTGGCAGATGATACCTTGCTGATGTATGTTGGTTGAGTGACGCCAATTGTCATCAGCAGGCAAAGAAAACGCATCGTCACTTAAAATCAGGCAAATCACTCCAAATGTAGCTTGTATGCAAAAACGCGGAAAACTGCGGCAACAATCAACAATAATTCGTTACTGGTCAGCTTTTTTCTGTTTTCTGGTTCTGTTTGAAAACTCGATGTATGTTGAACTTGGTGTCACCCAGTTTGCTGTTGATATTCAGTATGCTTAGTCACGCACAAACACACTGGCTGGTCACTGGTGCTTTTGTTCTCGCTCTGAATAATTTTCATTCGTTGTTTTGTTGCTAAATTTATTCACGCAGAATGACTGATGAAGTTTTTTTTCAGATTCCTTCAGATTCCGGTATTCACTGCCACCCACGAGCCAAAGAACATCCACGCATAAAAAATATTAAAAATGCGGATGGTTGTGCAGGTATTGATTTAGATGCACAATCCAGTGCAGATATCAACGCAAATTCAGATTAATAATAAATTTCCAAAGCAAAAAAAAGAGCAAAGCAGTCAGCAGCAAAGAATTAGAAGAAATATTAAATTTTACATGCATCTTTTTTGATTCCTGTGACCCCATGCGTTGGTTTGCGGTAGTTTCATCTTGACGCGGCAATCCAAAATAGCCAAGCGACTCTGTCGTATCATTCACTGGTAATGTGTGACGATTTCCGACATATTCGTAGGCTGAAACACAAATTTCCTGCGGTTTTACTAGCAATTTTAGTTTTGGTGGTTTTTTGCTTTTTTTAGCAAGGCAGCCATAACATAACAGTTGTGCTATTTTTGAACTACCCTGTACATTGTATCATGACACTGTTAATTCACACAACATTTCGGAAGCATGTCGCTGCAGTGCAAAAAGTTGGAAATGCATTTGAACAAAATGGCAGTAACTGAGTTCAATTACATGTTGTTTGCTGGAAAACGAAAAAAGTGTTTGTCATTTCAAAACCAAACAGTAACGAAGCTGAACGCTTCATTGATTCAAACGGAAGGCAAAATCGAAATAACCACAAGAAAACACAACACTGTTTTACGCGCAGGTTTGCAAACACAATACACACGGTTGTAAGTGTGTCTGTCGTAAGGTTGCCTCCGTGTAAGTTGTGTGACACAATTTTTTGAAGTCAGTTTTATAGGAAAAAACAGTTTTCAAACAGAATATAGGTTCGACGGTGCAACATGAAAGCGCTGAACAAATTCAAGGTGTCGACAATTTTAGTCATTTTTGGTATGTTCAAAATCAGCTGTTTTATCAAGTTTTCGATAATATAAGACTTATCAACAAAAGCACCGTTCGAACAATAATAGGTCAAGCAATAATGTAGTCGCGTCTATAGCGCAGGTGTAAACGTCTGTCCACCGTTCTGTAGGTGGAAAGTTCGAGCCGAGGATATGTTGGGCTCGGGGCAGTATTATTGCCCGCTTCCGCCGGAGTTTGGTACCTTATAGTTTCCGGAACCGGTGCGCGAACAATAATAGAATAAATAATCTTTCACAAGATGCTGAATAATGAATCCCGTCAACCGTTGCCGGTGATTGGTGCACTTTCTGCCAGTGCCAGAGCGCTTTTTCCTCTGTTTCAGCGTGCGTGCGCCTGACGCCAGCGCAACTACGAATGCAGGATCTCTGGAGTTTCAACGTGCCCCACAATCAGCAGTTCGGCTACGGCGACCCTGAGCCAACTGTGGCGCCGAACCCCGTCGAAATTCAGGCTTTCAACTGTCTGCAGATCGCATGTTCATTCCAAGGTAAACTTCAAACACATGATACTGGTAATTTACGAAGTTTCCAATTAGCAACAATAAAAAGTTAGTTGGGGCGCCATGAGGTTTTTCGTGGTCATTAGGTCATAAGCATTTCCGTGGACATGCTGTACTATGTAGGGAACGACCATTCAAGTATGGAACACTGATAACGCCCACTCATGAAGTTTCGTCACTTTTTTCGACATTTTTCGCCGTTTTTGTCTCCTTTAAACGTCCCACTTGATTTTCGTGAGCTACCTACGAAAACGGTGATAAATGCTAAGATTACATAAACCGGGTTGGGCAAAACTGCTGACATTTTTTGGGGTATAAAATTAGCTCAATCATCGCTCTTTCGCAATGTGCAACGTTTGTTCTGAAACACTGATTTTACGATTTTTATGCAACATAGTAATTAGCGTTGTTAAGAAAAACTGTTAGAAACTGTTACTGACGCAGACTTGTCGTTGTGCAACTGGCAGTCGAGTGGGACAGAGCCAAGCGAAGCAGAACACGCAGCGCACACAGCGGTTGGCAGAACGGACGTGCAGCACAAACACACTGGCATGCCAACTGGCACGCACACTGGCACGCACACTGGCATGCCAACTGGCACGCACACTCTTGCACGCACGAAGCTGCGAAGGGCACGCAACAGGCGCATGGAGCCACTGAGCGACGCCCTGCAGCAGCAGACGTATGAAGGCAAGCGTGCACAGGCAGTTGTTCATGTTCACACTACTGTTAAGCCAGAATGTTTTGTTGAAACAACAACTAGTTGGTACAGGTTTGTCCACTAATCGGTTGGTGCCGGCAGGTTGATCCAGGTTTGACCACTAATTGGCTGGGCCATTAACTGGTTTGTAGTAGTTGGTAAACTAACTGGTTGTCCCACTGACCGGTTGGTCCAGATTGCCCCACTAACTTGTTGTCCCAGGATTGTCCAGGCAGACCCACTAACTTGCTTTCCACTTTCCATTCCAGACAAACAGTGGGGCACCAACGAAGCGGCAATGGGCGACGTTGAGCACAGCACCGTGCCCCCTGCGCCGACCACCACGCAGCTTTACATTCCACCTGCCGCCCCACTGGAGGGCCAGTTCACTTGGATCGCACACAGACGTTGGTTTCCATTTTTCAAATGAGAAATTTATACCGAAAAAGAAACAAAAATTTGTTTATGTGCTTCACCATGCGAGAGCATTGCATAAATCCGTCGAAAAAATGTTCTTCTGTTTGCATAATGATCCACCTGAAAATTGTGTATCTGAGATGCACACGCTGTGTTATAACCAGAATCGATAGACTATGAGCTTTAAAACATAAAATTATTCAGGCGATCACGCAATGGCAAAACTGGAGAATGGTTGCAACGAGCATGGCGACAGGGCATTGGCGGCCGCAATGCTTTGGGTCGATCTACAGCCACTCGCACAACCTGTGACCCTGGTTTTTGATGTATGTTCCTGGCGTAAATTCCACGCACACGCACACGCACTTACACGATACAGCATGAAGAATAAGGCCTTTCTTATCAATCAAGGATAAGCACACGCACACACACACGCACACGCACACGTACACGCACACGTACACCCACATGCACACGCACACGCACACGCACATGCACACGCACACGCACACGCACACGCACACGCACACACACACGCACACGCACACACACACGCACACGCACACGCACATACACACGCACACGCACACGCACACCGCGTACGCGCACGCACTCGCACATGCACACGCACACGCACACGCACACGCACATACACACGCACACGCATACCGCGTACGCGCACGCACACGCACATGCACACGCACACGCACACGCACATACACACGCACACGCACACGCACATACACACGCACACGCACATGCACACGCACACGCACACGCACACGCACATACACACGCACACGCACACGCACATACACACGCACACGCACACGCACACGCACACCGCGTACGCGCACGCACACGCACATGCACACGCACATACACACGCACACGCACATGCACACGCACACGCACACGCACACGCACATACACACGCACACGCACACGCACATACACACGCACACGCACACGCACACGCACACCGCGTACGCGCACGCACACGCACATGCACACGCACACTCACACGCACACGCACACGCACATGCACACGCACATACACACGCACACGCACATGCACACGCACACTCACACGCACATGCACACGCACACGCACACGCACACGCACATACACACGCACACGCACACGCACATGCACACGCACATACACACGCACACGCACACCGCGTACGCGCACGCACACGCACATGCACACGCACACGCACACGCACACGCACATGCACACGCACATGCACACGCACACGCACACGCACATGCACACGCACATACACACGCACACGCACACCGCGTACGCGCACGCACACGCACATGCACACGCACACGCACACGCACACGCACATGCACACGCACATGCACACGCCACACGCACACGCACACGCACACGCACATGCACACCGTGTACGCGCACGCACACGCACATGCACACGCACACGCACACGCACACGCACACGCACATGCACACGTACATACACCCACATGCACAGAATAAATACGTATATGCGCTCTTGTTCGACAAAGGTTGAAAAGGGGAAATGTTTACCGCGATTAAAAAATGAATTGAAAATTTTCTGCATTTTTGATTTTCAACATTTTGGGAAGGAAAACTGCAGATTTGCTGAACGTTCTTTGTAATTGGAAATATACAAAGCAAAAACATGGAAAATTCCGATGCGACTCGGTCGGATGACTATTTCAGTCATATAAACGCGGGGCTGGCCTTGATTTGTGGCTCGGTTGTGAGTCTGCAGACAAAGGCATGTCGGTGGCGTGGACATCGCACGGGCCACACAACAACCACTGGCTCAGGGACACCGCTGTGTGTCCACAAGCAACCACAAAGGTACAAACGCTATGCTTTTCAATTAAGGCGGATTTGTTTGGCTATTCACGTGAAGACACTTACCAAGGTGATATGCTGGAAATCGGAATCATTTGAGTGTGCATGTGCTGCACACATATAAAACTGCTGACAATTTCTTCAACTGCGAAATTATTTTTCATCAGTTTATCTCTATCAAATTCCTATATTATGCAGACACAAAAAATGTTTTGCTCCAGCGCGCTTCACGTTTTAGAGCTCGCGCGCATTCATGCACTAGCGGTAGCGGCAGCTTCATCATGAACGATAATGTGACCCGCTGTGAAGCACGCGTTTTGTTTAGTCGGGTTATCGAATGCTGCAGCCGCTCACGCCACTTCACTTCATCATTCATGCTGAGAAGCTGACGCCTGCGCTCAGCGTGCGCGTGCGTGAATGGGCCTTGAAAGGAAATCTGCTTTAAAAGCAAATCTACAATCTACATTAAGATGAGTAAATCTACAATATATCAAATAAAATCGCATCCTGTCCGCGTGTCCAGCCAGTGTCACCATACATTTGTCTTGTGCAGGTTTACTTTCACTGCAAAGCGACTGGCGACCGCGCGCGCGGCGAGTGTGGCGTGCGCAACGTGAGACTCGTGAACCATGACCTGCACTGTGTGCGAGTACGCTGCTTCCGTTTCATATTCGGTGTTTCGTCACTGGAATTATTTCACGTTTCTTTTGTGTAAATCAAACAAATTGGTATGATGGGCTCTCCGCGTTTCGCCTTGGCCGTCACGCCAGCAACATCAGATACTGTACGCAGAATAGGGGTGGCCTTAATTTTGCGTAACTAATATCTTTTATTTTAGTCCCGCGTCTCAATGCGCGCATAGATGGGTAAGCGGTCGCATGCACGACGCGGGCATTCAAAATTGGCAAAGGGATCCGAGTCCCCTAAATAAAGCCGAGTCACTTAGGCCCTTCTGAATCATCGAAAAAGATTGAAACTAGTTTCCTTTCATGTCCACAGCTGCATCGAGTCACAGGTCTTAAAGAAAGGATTTTCAACTTTCAACGCATATTTCAACGAAACATTTCAGCTGAATGGTGTTGATCTGGCCGAACTGAGTGTGCCGCAGCTGAGCGTCGAGCAACACAGAAACCGGCTGAACACGGCGGTGGCGGCAGAGATCAAAGCGAGGCAGCCAGCGCACAGCAGGGCGGCCAGGGCACACGCGCACGAGCAGCCTCCGGTGCAGCACCCGCTCGCAAACAGCGAACACTTGGCCGTTTTTAGGCCAAATTGATGATTTGCACGGTTTTGCAGCCAGTTGCGCGAGTGTTTCTGTTAACAACCTCTGTTTGTTCAATTGGCTGACTTTTAACTGATTCATTGCCATCAACATGGTTGTTTGCAACTGCACACGCAGACAGTATACCGACGGTAGCATGCCATCCTGTTGAGCTTCGTGGTGAGCTTTTTGGTGTGACTTTTGCTCACAGTGTGATGATTGTTTTTCATTTGTTTTCCTCAACTTCTTAGTGCAATTACGTTTGTGTGTTGGTCTATTATTCAGGACTGAAAAAATTAAAAATTCGAAATTTGCAAGGTTCCAATTTGTCTTTGTTCGAGTTTTTCCCTTCAAAGGGAACGTATTGAACACCGGGCATAGGCATTTCCGAACTTCTGAGATTATTTCTTGTTAAAGTTTTCAATTTGCTGTTAACAAACGCGTGTGCGCAAGTGCGTGTGCTTTCGCTAAGGCAACCCCTGTGCTAACCTTTCGTCATTTTACAACGTTCGCAAAATCGTAAACTTTCGAATTATTCAGCCAGCGAGGTAAAAACGTGTCCTTTTCGTGAATGCACGTTGACGAACTTTAATGAAAACTGCATGACTTCTAGTTTCTAAATTTTTAAATTATCAACGAATAAAGTAGTTTTTTGAAACTACAATTGTACTGGACAAGCACAAATGTTCAAATTTTGTGCGTACAAACATAGAAAGCTGTGAAAGTTTATTTTTTTCACTGGTTTTCGTATTTTTTTACTCGTTGCGTTTTACCGTGTGAACTATCCGCACCAAATCAAACGCGTCAGAGATACAATATGTTGGTCGTAAAAAGCTCAATAAAAAGCTCCACTGTTTTGATTTTTGTATTTCAACTATTAATCGGTAAGTTTGTGTGCATATGTGTGATTGATTAAGAGTGCTGTTGGAGAATGCCTTCAGGAAGTTTGAAAGTATGGGCTTCAAGTTTTTCAAGATTTTCACTGTTTCCACTTCATTTTTGAAGTATCGACATTTGTTTTGTAACGTCTATCAGTGCAGAGTTATCAAATTTGTCATCAAAGTTATGAAACTAAATAGAAATGTCCAAAACGGTGTCCGGTGTCCTGTCCGCCGTGGTGTCTTGCCCTAGAAAAAAGTAGCCACATAAAAAAACAGGGAGTGCCTTTCAGGATCAGTGCCAATTTGTGCGCTGACTCGCCGCCATGCCAAGCTGACTGATCGCCTTGTGCAGGCAGCCGGTGCGGGCACAATGCTCAGTGCAACCGGCGTCAAAACTGAAGGCGCGAAAAACAATGAGCCTGGCGCTGGAGATGTGAAAGGTGTGAACGCATGGAGGAAGGGTGTCTGATGAACATTTTACTGAACAAATCTGTTCAGGCTGCCACTGGCAACCACACAAGTCGGGACGCGTCGAGTTCTCTGGGCCAGCTGAACAGCTCTGTTCAGTAAAACGTTCAGTAGACGTTCTCTGTGTTTAAAAGCTTCTTCATTGTTTGATGTTCATGCTGTACCAAGCATGTGTTGTTCGTTTTTCTGTATTTATCGCCTCCTATGACCTTTTTTGATGTTCAGTGTTCAGCTTGAACCGCGCCGCCAGTGGCACGCCGCCGCCGTGGGTGCCGCTGTCAGCCGACGAGATCTGTCGCGAGATCGAATGCAACTTTGATAACGGCAATGAGTTTTGGCTTTGCTGTGCAGAGTTTTTCAAGTTTTTGCAATTTCTTGTTTCTGAAAGTAGGAAGTATTCTGTTTCTAGGTCATTTCGTTCTTCTTGTCTCTGAAAGTTGTCAGTTTTCTGTTTCCAGGTGACAGCTGCCGGTTTGAGTCGATCGGTCCGGAAGGAATACAAATCGTTGGCAGGGGACCCATCAGGGCGCCGCATGAAAACCGTAAGTTTTGTTTTCCAACACCAAGAAAAGACACACATGCATGCACACACCTAAACTCCGCCCCTCTATACTTTGTGTATGGCAAGACTGCGAGCTCCATCGAGCTCGATGGCACTCAAACTGCGCATTAATTATGGCACTGTATGTCAGATTCAAATGCTTAACTCAAATTCAAGTTTGTTCTGTTATTGTTTCATAAAAGTTTACCGGCTAGATCTCCGTTGAACACGACACGTTCATTGCTTACATTGTGAGCTCACTGGTTTACTTGCAATGTTCAGAGCAATCGATCGGTCGCCAGCGTGCGTGGTTCATAACTGGCGAACGGGTTGGCAACCGAGTCACTGGCGTCCGAAGAACACGTAGGCAGACAATACAACAGTGCAGCGTGCTTATAATAGCGGCATTCTGGAATAACGGTCTTGAGTTGCAATCAACCACTGCAGAAAACGCAACAAACTGACAAAGAATCTGACACAAAGCTGGTTGGTCGGTAGCCAGTCCGATTCTTGGTCAGTTGCTGCCGAATATTCAGCAATAAGCACGTTTGCTCTGTTGCACGCCGTTCAAGGTGTACTACACGTAAACTTTGACGTTGGCAGCGCATGTTTGCAGCGTGGGCGGGCGACTACGCGGGCGTCTACGTTCACTCGCACGAGTTTGCAATCATGTCTGCGGAGCACACGATGCTGCCCACTGACGTGCACATCGCCTTTCAGGTGCACAGGCCTGTTGTGTAACACCGTGCAATGCTGCGATATGCCGCAGTTGCACAAGCAAACACAGCCGCACACACATGCGATACGTCATAGCACGTTCGTGTGCGTGTTTGCATGTGACTCTGCAATGCTCACACTCTGTAATGTTGCACATGCAACAGTTTACGTTGATATTGCGTCTTGAATATGTAAATTTCCGGTTACCTGCCGTTTTTGCAAACAAACGTTTGTTCGTCTCTGCAGTACTTCGAAACGGGCGTCTCAGTCTACCTGACCGCGTGCTGTGGCACACTGCACCGGTGTCCATTTCGCAGCACTTGGAATGCACAAACGCAAGACAACCGCCAATGGAAGCAGGCATCGTTCACGTGTCCTGCCGGCACAGACAAGGTAAGCCTAATATACCGTATTACCCCCAATAAACCCCCATGGGGGATTAATACGTCAGCGACTTTTAGGGGTGGGGGTTTATTGGTGGGGGGGGATTATTGGGGGGGGTTTATTTTACAAAAAATTCTAGGGGTGGGGGTTTGTTGAAAAATGGCAAAAATACCTTGCATGGCAGGCAAGAAAGTCGCAGAAACTTCTACTCTACATAGAAATTTCCTTTTATAACAGCCTTTTGTGATGAAATTACTATTAACTCACCTATTTGGGGCCTTTGGTAGCACAATTTCATCATTTTCACTGCAACCAGCCACTAAATTCGCTGGGTATGTGTTTCAAACAGGTCTCCAATAATCCCCCATGGGGGATTATTTGTGGGGGGGGGATTATTCGGAAACTGGTCGGGGGGTGGGGGTTTATTGGTGGGGGGGGATTAATGGTGGGGGGGGTTTAATGGGGGTAATACGGTAGCTTTTTGTGCCGTGTGGTGTGCTTCATCGCTGTGAGAAAACAGGGCTAACACGCAGCAAAAGTTGCATCCTGCACTGCAAACTGCATTGCATCTTCAAAAAAATGACTGAAACTGAGTGACCGTATTTTTTAACGATGCAATGCAGTTTGCAGTGCAGGATGCAGTTTTTTCTGCGCGTATACTGACGAAAACCTTTCACCGAATTTATAGGCCATGACAAAAGGATGACAGAAATTGCTTATTTTGTTGCCTGAGTGTTCCGGTTGCAAAAAGCACATGAAAACACATGCAGCTTTATTGGAGTGCAGCAAAGTCTTTGCAGATCATCTTCATTTGCGACGCGTTTGGAGGCATCCAGGGTGGCTGCGGTGTTGACATGATTCAATGCAGCACCACCGCGATTCCGGCAGCAACCTTTGAAAAGGTCACTGTTCTGTTTGCACTAAAAATTATCTGAGCAAGAAATTCAGCAATGACTGACCATTTTGCTCAGTTTTTTTTTCAAGTGTGTGCGGCATTTCTCAGGCACCGGAAGTAATCGAGTACTCGAATCCGTACCCCCGTGAGCCGACTGACTACCAGCCATACGACTATGACAATGAACTGTACCCGGACGAAAGTGGCTACGTCGATGCAGACGCCATGCAACAGTTGCCTTCGTTTAAGGACAGACAGACTCGCAGAACGTAACAATTGCGTTTTTACTGGGAAAAACACGACACACGCTTTTCGAACAAGATTTTCTGCTTCGCGAATAGCAAAAATAATTCCTGAAAGCCAACGCATCTGTCACAGTGATTCCATTGTGCTCCTTATTTATTTTCTTGCTCTTATTTACTTCTGTGTTTCCAGCCTGGTCGTTTCGTTTGTTTTAAAACAGTTGATAACTTTCGCGTGCTGTTGAAGAGTTTTCTGGTATACACACAGTTTTGAATGTGTTTTTAAAATGTGTGCGGAAGTGCATGCTACAAAAAAGAAGATTGTTGTCAAAACTTTTTGTTATGTCAGCAACAATAAAGCAGACGCATAATCAAATTAACACAAACAAATGTCGCGTTGTTTTTGTGCAATTTTACAACCAATGAACGCACGTGTGTATGTACGCTCACAAGTTTTGTGTAACTTGAAAGACTGTTAAAAAGGGGCGGCGTGGGATTCATGCGTTGTTTAACCACGACTTGAAAATGTTTTTGGGTGGTCAGTGGTCACAAACATATCATGCAACAGTAAGTGACTGTTGTTTTTCGATGAACCTTTGCGGAAACTCAATAAAACAACTTGTGAATCAAAAACTTACATTGCACATTGTACAAGCACACTGCTAAACTACGAATTTTCGTTTGTGAATTGTTTTTGTTTTTTCGTAGGGTTTTGGAAATCTTCGACAAAATTTAAAAAAAAACTTTCAGTTTTAGTTTCAGTTCCAAGTTTCAACCCACGTTTCTACGCACCAACCAACTGGATTCAGGCGACATTCATGAATGAATGAATGCCTCATGAATGCCGCTTCAGTTATCCACACTTTTATCAGGTCTCTGTATGCGTTCCTGATTTTCAGCCCAAAAAACGGACATTGCGAGCACACGTCAGCATGTTGTCAATAGCGGTGTTGTTGTTGCTGGTGGCAGCCGTCTGTCACGGTGACAACGCCAATTATGCACAACCAGCTGCAGCTGCTGCTGAGCGTCTTCATGAATCGTACCCGTCCGCCTCGCAGCCAGACTATGCGCCCTACCCGACCGAGACAGACCGTACGAAGACAAACAACCGTTTTCACACTTTTAACGATTCAATCAAGCATTCGAGAGCAATGGCATGGCCGAATGTTTTTGCCTCTGCAGATCTCATTCAACCTGCCGTAGCGCCGCCCTCAGAAATGATGCAAACGACGGCACCCTACGGAACCGAGGCTGAACGTACTTTTTTTGATACAGTCGAACTCTAATTTATGGGCAATCAGCTGATTGGTTGGTGATCACGTGATGCAACTCTGTGCAAACCAAACTCCGCCCCACAGCAATTTCTGCACAGAATGCATTCATCACCATCACGTAATCAATCACGTACGACTACGCTGATTCCCTATAATTTAGAGTTCGATTGTAGACTTCTTTGACTGTGTGATGTCACCAACTGTATTATATGACAGTTTTTCCAACCCTTCTTATACTTACTAGATGTGGGGATTGTGTTTCAGCAATGGAATATCACGAACAAGAAGAGTACAAACGTAAAAATCAACAACCAAATGTGGAACCGTATGAAACGGATACACAGGGTTGGTCTTTTATTGCTCGGAAGTCATTTGTGTTCAGTAATGACATACCACTGACTGACGCATTTATTCGTCAACATACCAATGAGGAAACGTGGATGAAAAAATGAACTCATTTCCAGTGGCGGAACAATATGAACAACCGTATGTGCCGTTGCAACCGCACTGCAATGCACTGTACTGCGATTTTGACAACGGTTATTTTTAATATTGTTAACATAGAAATTATTGGCGTTTTACTGAACGCTGTCACTGTATGTGACTGACACAGAGCGCATGTGTCGGCCGTTGTTAGAATGCCAGCATTTCACAGCACCATACAAACACTTTGCATAGGTGACATGTGCTCATTCCAATCGCTTGGCCCAACCGGATTCCAGCAGGACGGAATTGGACCGAACGGAAGACGCAGACTCCGTTAGTATCAATCGCATTTACAGTCGAACTCTTTTCTTTATTATACTGGAGTCATTTATTTGCAATTATCCAATTTCAGAAAAAGACGTTCGTGTTTCTCCGTTGTCGCACCAGCGCTCCTTTGCGGTCTACACTGGAAGACTCGGCAACCGAGTCACCGGCGTACATCCGACACGTGAGCGCGCTCTGATCCCTATGTTAAGCCTCATTGGAATACAGTTGGAACATGCAAACAACGCGTATCGCTTTTTGCAGCATGGACTGGCTCGTACGCAGGTGTCTACCTGCACTCGAAACAGTTCGGCATGCTCTCTGCGGAGCTGCCGTCGCCACGCATGACACAGTCAGAAACAATCACCTTCGACGTCCGTGCTGCCCATTGAGAACATACAGTCGAACTCTGAAATATATAGGGACTCAGCTGATTGGTTAGTGATCTGGTCACGTGCATGCATGCTTTCTGTGCAGGACGACAGACTCCACGGCAAGGCCTGCACAGAAAACGTGCATCATGTGACCACCAACCAATCAGCTGATTACCTATAATTTACAGTTCGGCTGTAATTTTTATGAACTGGTCGAAACTGTGTTACACTGAACAGATCACAGATTATGTTTTCAGTATTTCGAAACTGGCGCCTCGATTTACTTGACCGGCTGTTGTGACAGTCTCAACTACTGTCCATTTCGTAGCGCGTCGGAGCTGCAGAAGTTTGACAACCGAAAATGGAAACAGTCGCAGATGTGGTGTCCGAAAGGAACACAAAGGGTATGCTGAGAGATTAGGATGAACAACGACATGGTGCCGAAACCCCTGTGAAATTCTTGGCAACCCATCTCAAGGTTACAACGGATATTAAGCGTTCAGTTTTCCCAATTCAGATTTTGTTCATTTGCGACTCGTTTGGTGGCATCCAGGGTGCCTGCGGCCTTGACAACATAAAGTGTGCAAATGCTCCAGAGACGGAACACAGCAACCACTACACTGGCAAACCAGAGGTAATAAACAGGGTGGTTCTGATCAGTCACTCACCCATTGGCTACACTTTTTTTTAGTTGTTGGCTGCAAACTCTGAAATGTTATTGTGCAATATTCAGCATCTTAAATCTGTCCCAATATTGCGCTCACTCTGTGACAGAAAAAAATAACAAAAAACTTACTCAATGAAAACAAACGATTTTGTGAGACGCACAAATTTTCGCGTGTGTGCAGACATTTGAGCGCATCAGCTCTGAGCAGCGTGCACTGCTCGCCCAGCACTTGGATGCAGCCAAGTTCGAGGCGGATCTGGCCTATGCAGCCCAACTGCGACAAACGGCGGGCACGTACAACGCTGAGGACACTGTGAAACACGCAGCGGCTGGTGACTACGATGGGCTAACTTATTATTATTGAAATGCTGCACGCACACAGCCGCTGAAAAAAACTGTTGTCATATGATGTGTGCAAAAAAGTTTTAATTGCTATAAAAACAAAGATTCTCTAAGATGACTACCCGTGTATGTAATCATACGCCATGAAGCAGCAATTTTACAAACTAAATTAGTGGCAAAAGTTGCCAGTGTGTTTGCGCACACTCGAACACACACACGCTGGATTGACTGCATTTTCGAATCAGGCGCACTGAGTGATCCACGATACTAGCACCACTTCCGATGCTAGTGCGACAACTGAGTTATCAGTTTTGCATAACATTATACAGGGTGGTGCTCAAAACAACGTCAACTTTTTCAAACGCGTCGATCTCGCGACTGAATTAATGTCTGAAGCTAAAATGTGTTGTATCCGGATGCTGGAAAAAAAGTGAAAATGTAAAATTTTGGATAAAAGTATCGTTGTGCCCATCAGAGTTACTATTTTCGGCTGAAATTTTGTCACAACAAATGGGAACCAGACTATAAGTGGTGTAAACCTCCGTTTCAGACATTAATACAGTCGCGAGATCGAAGCGTTTTAATAATTGACGTTTTTTGATCACCCTGTACATGTACATGTATGTGTTCGACTGTGTAAAGTATTAGATATGTGCAATATGTGTTTTGTTCGTTGTTTCAAAAACTCAGGAACTTTTTTTGCTATGCACGCTGAAAACGAGTATCTTTTTGTAAAACGTGTGGGCACTACGCAATAAAAGATTGAAATTCATAAAAAAAATGCATGTATGAAATTTATATAATGTTCGCCAGTGGTTACACCGCACATAAAATGCCCGAAAACCCTGAGAACGCCAAAGAAAACTGTAATTGAAAAGTGTTACATATAAACTGAATTGTACATGTGTGTTCGCCTTTGCCGTTTCAGTTTTCAAAGAAACATTAGTGGGAGTCAACTCAAACACAAAAACATGTGCGAGAACAAGTTAGTATTTTAAATGAAAACATGCTGAAAGCATTGTAAAATTCTTCAAAAACAAAACATCTTTGTAATATGTAATGATAACAAAATGTCACTCCCACTGGTGTAAATAACTCAATTGTGTGGGTTTGTTCAACGCCTGTTGAACTTGAACTTGAAACTGACAAAAAACTTTTTTTCAATACATTGATGTACTCGAAGAGCTTGAATTTTACTTTGCCCTCACTAAACGGACATTCATGAAGCAGTATTTAGTAACCGCGAAGCTATGTTTTAAAACATAGACAATTTTAATTTCATTTTCTTATTTTATTTTTTTTATTAATTGTTTTATTATTGATCAATTTAATCTTGTTTCACAGATTTTCATAACCAAGGACGGACGATATGTGGTGTCAAAAAGCATTTCAGCTCACGTGTCTTGTCGTGTCCTTGTTCCAACCAGCAGGTCAGTTTCGTAGGATTCGCTCTTATTAATGGAATCGATTTAGCTGGAAAATGCATTATTCTTGTCGCACAACATACGAACCGTGTGTTATCATAAGCGGCATTCGTGACGCAGTATTTAGTGACGCGTAGCTATGTGAAAACATAGCTACGCGGTCACTAAATGCTGTTTCCTGAATGCACCCATAGAAAGCATATCGCCATGTATTGTAGATTTATTCAAACGTGTCCGGACTAAAATGACGCCATTTGCTTTAAAAACGCCCGTTTGTCAAAGTACAGGCACTAAAATGTCAGTTTGGTGTGACTGATTCGATATTCACCTTTTGTTTATATACGGGAAAAAGTCGGCTAAACGGAAAGTCTGGTTTGCTGTGAACGGCAAGCGCATGTTTGGCGGCACATGACGTCATTTCAGTGGGACACATTTAAAAAATAGGTCATACATAGGTGCGTTCGAGCCGTTGTCGCAAGTGCTTGATGACGTCATCGGTGAGCAACCAGCCTACGGATCACCGAACGACCACTACTACGAGCAGGACAACTTTGTGCAGCATTCCACCGACACGCAGCAGTCTGCAGCCGGCCTGCCTGAAAATGGCAAGTTGTTTCATTTGCTGTTGTTGGAAGCAAGCTTTTGCAGAAGCGTTTTATTGTGGGTTTTGAAGGCAAAATTACAAACATGCAAGAATCTGATCGCTCGAACAACATAATACAATTAGTTGTTTCATCGTTTTCGGCGGTGGATCACAAGAGCAAGGAATTGGGCATGTGCAGCAGCCGGCAACACCGCCACAGCACGGAAGCACTACATGCGAGCTCATAAAATGCAACTTTGAAAACGGTAACAAACAACACAAACTCGACTTTTTACTACTGTTGTTTTATTGGTTTTGTTCAAACATCTGCACAACATGAGCATACATAATACATATCTTCCTGTTCATTGCTTTAGACCAACTGTGCCATTGGAGCCCGTGCCTTGGCTGTTCGCTTGCGTTGCCACACAACGAGCGACCACCACCAGGTAAAAAACTGTGCACCAAGTAAATGTTTGATGCAGCGCAGCAGCACAGAAACAAAGCTGTGTACGAACACAAAAGAAGCTACAATGCGCTATTACTAAAGACAAATTACTATGCACCAGCACCAAGTAAGAACTGTACAAAAGCACCAAATGAAACGCTGTGTACGAACCCCGAACACCAACTAGAATGAAAACAAGAGCTTCAGCACCATTCGCTACGCACCAACATTAGGACAAAATGCTGCACCAAGTAAGACGCTCCACAAAACACCAATAAGTGAAACACGGTGTAAGAACACACCACGCAACTAAAACACTGTGTCTTAGCACCAAATGTTAATTGTATACGAGAAGCAATGCACCTAACATGCTGCGTTTTTCGTTTTTCAGATCCAAACGCCAAAGAAGAGGATCCAATGGAATTCTTGAACGAGCTGCTGGGAAAAGCGAAAGCGCATGACGCTGCGGAAGCGAGCAAGGCCGCGGGCGAAGTGCCCCGTGCGCCGCCGCCGGTTGCGCCGCCTCTGCCCCCGGGGCCGTTTCCCCCGATGCAGCCGCGCAGCCCAGATCTACTGGCGACATTCTTTCCGGGCGGCAGACGACGGCGCAAGCGATTTGTTGACAAACTGATCGGTGACAAACTTTGGTGGAAACTTCTTTGCGTTGATCAATCTGTACGGCCACCACGCGTTTGCAGCAAGATTCATTCACATGTATAAGATGACATGCAAATGACATATCCCCAAACTGATTCACTGGCTTACGTAGCCAGCGCCTTGAACCGATGAATCGCTTTCAGTGTTGCAGCTCCAATCTTGGAAGGGATCATGGCAGATGTGTCAAACGTGATGCACATCCCTGAGGGGCAGCTTGCCTGGATGACACGACGTGGCCCATTGGGCCTGCATAGGGGAGTGGTCACTGGAGTACCAAGGGCATGTCAGTTTCTTTTAATGATTTCTTCATGCTGTTGAATTTCAGTTTTGAACTTTATTGTTCTCCATAAAACCGCTTGTGCTTACTTCAAAAACTTTTTCAGAAAGTAGCAGAGTGAAACACCGTTTTCGGCATTCTTCCCGCACTGGTTTCAGAGTGTTTGGACTTTGCGCCACCACTTGCGTGGTAGAACTCAAATTCAAAAAAAAACCTCTTGCCGGTATTTCAGTTCGTGAATCTATATGAAAAAGGGCTTTAAATTCACTGCCGCACTTTCAGACGCAGGCGGTTTCTACGCTGGTGCTTACGTGTACAACGCCACGGAGGTGGCCGTGCTTCAGTTGGACATTGCAGAGCACATCCAGGACGGCCTGCCACATGACACGCCAATTAAATTCTAGTAAGAAAACGTCAACAGTTGCAGTTCAGCAACAATACCCTAAGTCTGCTGTGTATGGCCATTGTTGTTCCTCAAATCACCTGTGTGGACCGTTGCTTAGAAACAAGTCGCGTTATTGATAATACACCTGCTGGTGACTGGGTGCACGCAGCTGGGAGAAGCGAGTTTATTGAACACGCACACTTTTGAAAGAATCTGCGGAATTGGTGAATGTTTTAATGCAGTGTGTCAGTTTAGCCTGTTTGTTTAACCGTGTTTGTTACCGCTCGTGGCCTGGTGGTAGCTAGTGCGTTAGACTCTTTCTTGTCTGTGCGTGCGGGGATCGAGCCTCGCCGAGAGGTGCACAGGCACGTAATGACAGAAAGCTCGATATGGGCGTCCTCTACTCTAGGGCGTTTTGTACGCTATTCTGGGTTAGCCCTGGCTGAAAACATCCTTTGAAATTCCCAACAACAGAAAGCCTAAATTCGTGCGACCAGTTTCAAATCGTTTGCAGTGCATATGAGCGTGGCTACTACACGGTGATGCGCTTCTGCTGTGACTCGCCCGACCGCTGCCCGTGGTCGTCGACACTGCAGGTGGACGTGCCCAGGGACCTCAGGTGGCAGGAAGTGAATGCACACTGTCCCAGGGGAACTAAAAAGGTAAGTGCATGCTGCCAGAGGGGGACTAAAAAGGTAAGTGCATGCTGCCAGAGGGGGACTAAAAAGGTAAGTGCATGCTGCCAGAGGAGGACTAAAAGGGTAAATGCATGCTGCCCCAGGGAAAAATTTAAATGCGCACTGTTTCAAGAGGAACTACAAAAAATAAAAGCACACACGAGGGCAACCAAGGGGCCACGCCGGAATTAGAGCGTGGCAGTAATTGAACACACGCCAAATGATACGGTTCGAAAATTGTTGCAGATGTTTTTCATTTGCGAGTCAATGAAAGCGCATTACGAAGGTGGCTGCGGTGTGGACAGCGTGCAGATGACTGGGGAAAAGTGTGAGCAGTTTGATGCACCAGCCGGCAGTGGCACGGCAGGTACAAAACGTTGTTGAAGTCTCTTTTCCGTTACATAAGAACTGAGCCACTACTGCAAGAGTGTACCAACCCGGTGAATCACCATGGTCAATCCTTAGTTTAATCCCATGGCAGCATTTACCCCCTTTTGATGAGCGGCCTATGCATACAAAACTCCGAAACATTGTGACACTCTGGAAATCTGAAGAAACGAGTGCCGGTGGAACAGCACGCTAGAAAAAACGCTTCTCTAGAGCGTCGCTAATTGTTTTCTTGTGCAACACCCTGTAGGCAAATCGAATATTGTGCGACACATTTTCTCAGCGTTCAGTTTCCGTTCCATCTCTGAATTTCGCAATCTTGCAGACCCAGTGAGTCCAATGGAGTACATGAAGCAGCTGCTGCAGCCGATTATGCCGATGGTGAAGATGCTCATGGGTGGCGGTGGTGGACTGCCGTTCGGTTTGGGATGACCAATCAGTGTGCTCTTGTGTGTGTCGCTAAGTTATTACGTCGTTTTGTTGCAATCTATAGCAGAAATCTGGGTGCTTTAAATAAACGCACTGAGCATGATAACTCACTAAAATGTGTGAAAACGTACTTGCTTTGAACTGTTTCAACTACATTATGTTGAAGTTGAAACTATACTGAAACGACTGAATGCAAACAAACAATGCAATATGTCACACTTCACAAATTTTCGCATCGCAAAAAAACAAGGGAAAATGGTTAATAGCCATTATTTCGAAGCGTACCTTTACCAGCTGACACGCTCACAAAAACTGACAACAATAAAAAAAATATTGAAATCAAAAACACATTTTCACACAAACACCCAAAACATTATGGTCAATTACCGTTTGACTCGAACAAAAAAGCGCGTGAGGGAAAGAAACAGGTGTTGTTACACTACTTGCAAATCATGATAACAATCAAACGGGGAATTGAATAAAATTAGTTTAGCAGCAACCTTTCTGTTTCAAACAGTTTTGCATTTTCACCAGTTCCCGTTAGCCAATAATGCGCTTGCTGTTAATTACGCTGAAAACAAGACTGATGCTTGTTTGCACAGTTTTTGATAAATGTGGCAAAAAAGAAACGTTCATTTATTTTGAACAGTTTGTAATAGGTACATGTGGTTTCTTTCAACATTTCATCCATTTTTAAAGACTTTCGTTTGCAGAGAAAACATAAAAAGCTCAAGTTTTTGCTATTTTCCGCTATGCAGTTGCTGACAACTCTACTGTGTTTGCTGCTTATTGGTGCACATGTCGGTGAGTTGAACGAAGAATCAATTGGAATTTTAGATATTTTCCATAACTTAAAAAACCTAAACATCATCATAAACAGAAAGCTTGAAAAATACAAATTCTGTTTTCAGCCGAAAACAAGCAACTGGTGTCTCGCGCAAAACGTGATGTTGTTAAAATTGACATTCCACGTAAGAATCTCACCAAATTTTTACAAACTGTTTTCAAAATAAAACGGGTTAAATGAAAATCACGACATGTATGACACAATGTTTTAGATCATGTCCCGCCAGCGCAACACGGCACTGTGCACAGCGGTAAAAACAGCTTTGTCGTTGGTGCCACGCTCAAAATCCATTCCAAAATTCATTCCATGCAAAAATTTGCGTGGTGCTCGTTGGCTTTTTCATCAATTTTTAAAGTGAATAAATGGAATGAATTTTGGCATGGAACGAATTTGGAATGGACTTTGGCAGCAAAGAATTTTGGAATGGATTTTAGCATTTTTTGACCGAAAAAACAATGACATGCTTGCTTGCTGTCGCGATTTTTGATGGTAAACTGTTGGATCAACTTGACTGTGCACAAATAAAATATCTTTTGTAGAATACACTCACTCCGCTGAAAATGAGCCGTACACTGGCGAATCAGGGGGTGGCGGTGGCCAAGGCCAAGGAGCTGGCTCCGCTGGCCCGCCTCCCCGGTTGGACTACGGCGAGGCATGCCGTTTGATGACATGCAATTTCGAAAACGGTATGATTTTTTGAACACTCAGATTTTATATCTCTCTCCCTTTTATTGCGAAAAACAGGCTTCATTTTGTGCAGCAACATACTACCAGATGTACGAACCAATGAATGGTTTGCACTGTCTACGGTGCAACGGAAAAAGTTGCCGTAGAGTTTTCTTCAGTGTCCGCCTCTCCCATCTTACAGCACAAATCGTTGTAAGATTACAGCACTGATCAGCTGATTGATGCAATCTTGTACACGATTATTTTTGAGCACCAAAAAGAACACCAAACTGGACAGGGCAGGCACTGAAAGGAGAACCAAAAAAGAGCAATGACGTTTTGCCGCGGTTGTTCGGGTTGATCAGATCACATATCAGCACAACTACAGTATTGCAGATCAAAAATGCCATTGGAAAAGCAACGAATTTGCGCCGTTGGCAATCGAGTGGGAGGACAGGCCACCATACGAGCCATGTAACACAAAAAACCTACAATTTTTTTTGTTTTTCAGAAACTTACACTGAAAATTTCTTGGAATCAAAATGCAGTGTGTGTGATTTCAGTGGACCGTGAGTCTTTGATGCAAGCTGCTCAGAAAGGACAGGGAGTCACGGGCAATGGTAACGGCGGACCATGCCCTGGGTCGGCACCATCCACTAATGAAGACATTCAAGTTGGTTATTGCTTAGAAAACTACAATTATATGCCAACATGCAGTTTCAGAACCTAAAGTTCTATGCTGCAGAGAAATTTGCAGTTTGCAGAACGTGTTCAATAAACTATCACCGTCACGCTTTTTAACAGGTTGATTTTACTGGCACCCCATCATCATAAATGCACCTTACATAAACAAGAATTAGCGTTGTCGTCTCGAAAACTAAAGTGTGAACAAACGAAACTCACAGGAAGCTGCTTTCTAGCCACTGTAGGTCTTTTCAAACGAGTCAGACCAAAATGACGTCGGTTGCTTCAAAAAACATCCATTTGTCAAACACAGGCACCAGGAATTCAGTTTGGTGCACCTTTTCAAACACATTTTTTGCCAGTCAGAAATTGCTGTGCATGACAGGCGACTGTTTCAGAGCACATGACATCATTTCCGATCTGACACGTTTGAAAAAACAGACCTCTATTTATTGCAGACGTTCTTCCCCGAGGAGTGTCGTCGTTTCCTGCGCAAGCAACGGCTGATTCGTTTGCGACAGCTCCGTCAACGGCGTACGCACCGAACGAAACGGCAGATCCCTGGAATGGACGCGCTTGGAGGGGGGCTGCCTGGCCTGGGCGGCGGGCTGCCTGGCATGGGCGGCGGCGCAATGGACCCGATGGCAATGGGTGAGGTGACCGTTGTTGTTGGGCACTTTTGGGCGATGTTTTTAGTGAGGTCTAACCCAGAAAAGCGTACAGAACGCCGTCGAGTAGGGTGCCCATCGAGCTTGCTCTCTCATTAGGTGCCTATCTATACACCCCTCGGCGGGGCTCGATCCCCCGAACGCACAGATAACAGTCTAACGCGCTACACCACCAGGCGACGGGGGTGACAAACATTGTCGTCAGCAGGTTGTTTGTGTCTCAATTGAAACGCCCAACTCATCATGCCCGTTACTTGCAGTGAACACCATCGTGGACATGCTGATGGCGAAGGCACCGCCGCCCGGCCATTTCGGCTGGGTCACACGAAGGGGCCCGTTCGGCTACGGCTCTCGCGGGCGAACGTCAAGCGTGAAACGTGCCTGTGAGTGGGTGGCATATCGGTAAACCTGCGCAAGTCTTCGCTCGAAAAACAAACTGGGTGATCGCCTAAAAAAGCCTAAGCCTAAGCGCATGTGTATTGCTGTTGTTGCAGACGCCGGTGGCTTCTACGCGGGCGCCTACGTCTACAACGACACCGAAGTGGCGGTGCTTGAATTGGACTTGACATCGCACGGCAACCCAGCTGGCCTGCCCATGGACACGCCCATCCAATTCTTGTGCATATCTACTTCATTATTCTTGACTCTTCACTCTATTCGAGTTTCAAGCGTTATTATTGTCTTTTTTCTAGTTCTGCGACTCAATCAATGCACACGCATACATGTAGATAAGAAAATCAGTTGCACGCTTGTGGCGGCATTTCAAATAATGGTGAAATGACTCTTAATTTCCACAGATATACAATGTAGAACCGAGGCGGGGTAATTTTCGGCATGTCTAGATGGATGGTAACAATTTTGAATTGCCGCATAAAAGCACGAAACGAAATTTCCTTTCTACACGCCCGCATTGCGTCGCAGAACCAGCAAACCAAAATGATAATGCGGCCAGTTTGTTGACAGCGCGCATGAAGCGAGTGTGAGCACGAACATGCGCTTCTGCTGTGACTCGCCCGACCGCTGCCCATGGGCGTCGACGCCGGGCATCGATGAGACAAAGGACACAAAGTGGATCGAAGTGAACACGTACTGCCCGGTGGGCACCACCAAGGTGACCGACCACACGTGTCGCTTTGTTTACAGTCGAACTCCATAACATATCCAACTATTGTGGATTTATTCAAACGTGTCCGGACTAACGTGACGTCATTTTATTTGAAAACGCCCGTTTGTCAAAGTACAGGCACTAAAATTTCAGTTTGGTGTGACTGATTCGACATTCACCATTTGTTTACGGGAAGAAATCGGCTAAACGGATAGTCTGGTTTGCTGTGAACGACAAGCGCATGTTTTGTGGCACATGACGTCATTTCAGTGGGACACGTTTAAAAAAATAGGCCATACCTGATTGGTTGATATGTATCCAACCAACATGCATTGTGTGAATAAATTGCTGTGGAGGCGGAGTTGCATCCATGCATCACGTATAACCGCCAACCAATCAGCTAGTTGGATATGTTATACGGTTAGACTGGACATTACAGTGTATATATATATGTGCCCGCTGGAATGAACAAATCATTCGTTGGTAATGCCGGGGTGGCAAGCGTTGAAACTGCCGAAACTACAGACACCAAATGAAACATCGATCCGTTACATTCACAGCTTTTCGCCAAACCTGAACTGAAGCAAATGATCTTCTTCGACACAACAACAAAAATCACCTTGCCAAAACAGCAAACTTTGCGCAGATGTTTTTCATCTGCGAGTCGACGATGCAAGGCTACCAGGGTTCATGCGCCGTTGATCAGATTGGCCTGGCCGGGCAACTTTGCCAGCAGCACGACGCTCCCGCCGGCTCTGGAAATGCACGTCGGTGGCAGAGAACACGCTTTGGATCAGCAAACATTTGAACCAAACCACTGAACATCAAAACCATCACTACACCTGTACTTTTTGTAATTGTTTAAAAATTCCGCACCGGTTTTGGAGACCACAAGGTACTAAATTCCGGCGGAAACGGGCAAGACTGCCCGGGCCCAATTTTTACCTTAATTTACTTGTATACGTTTAGCCCCAAAAGACGTTTACGGCATGCTGGAGTCTGGTGATATTTCTGGGCTGCTTGGACCAGACGTTGCTGCGTCACTGGAACAACCAGGTCAGTTGCTCAATACAGACCTTTCAGTGCTTTTCAAATATTTTCCATTTTCGACCGTTTTCAACTTTTCAAAGTGCATGCGCACATGTCGGTGGTGTGCTCTGCAATGCAACAACATGGCTAACATTTTAAAAGTAAATTGCAAAACTTTGCCGCTCATCAGTGCTGTTTACTGTCACTTCCTGGTTGCGCAAAACATAATGTGGTTGCGACATTCAAAAATATTTGCAAAATATGTTGCACACCTTTGAATATCTTGCACTCCACAACGGTCAACGGTAACCATGAAGCCTAAAGTGCCGTTTGCAGCCGAGCCCGCTGAGCCCGCTGCCGCAGCGGCACGTGCCCCGCCGGACGTACCGCCGCCGTCGCACGTCGACTCACCGCCGATGACGCACGGCACGTCCAATCTGGTCGGTTCGTTCTTTCCACCCCGTGGACGTCGCTGATCAAACACTGTTTTTGTTGTTCTGTTTCTGCTACTGGTTTGAAAGGTAATAAATGAACTTAAAAAAACTGTGCCGGAAGCGAAATAAAGGCTTAACAAAAGTTGCAGAAGCATCTTAATGATGCCATTATTATTTTTGAAGTTTTATTCTCTGCAACAAATGGAGACAGTTTCATAGAAATTCGGAAAAAGCAATTCGAGTAAGAAAAAGGAGATGGCACTCGACTCGAGTGGCAGGTTTCACAAGCTATGTCAAGGCACAATCACATATGAAATTGTTCGAGTAGAGGCGAACCGACGTATGGACCATTAAAATCAATACCATGCAAATACTTTCTAAATGGCCTTGTGTGGGATCCAATGAGTTTGCATTGACAAACAAGAGCGCGGCGACACCAAATAGCTGGGCAGTAGTTTAGTTTTGGAATGACCAAACTGTTGAATAAATGCAGACGAAGTTTTGTGGTCTTTATTCTGAAGCATCTCTTGATCATCGCCGAAACGGAGTTTGCACAGTTTACAACAGATTTCGTATCCGAAAACCATTAGATTCCGAAAATGGAAACAAGTTAGCAACAATTCCCCACAATGTTTTAAGAGTAATTTTATCATTTTTTCGGCCAGACACCACGAACGCAGGACACACACATACACAACAGAAAATGTTTTTTTTTGAAAAAAAGATAAATCCCACTGATTACAGGCGACATAAACGCTTTTGAATGGTTAATGGAAACCAAAATCGAAACAATAACCGACCAAAAAACAAAGACAAAAACAAATGTGAAGAAATTGCAATCTAAACGTGAAAAGCAAAACATTGCATTCTGCAGAAAAACACAAACAAAAAATATTCTAGTTTTAGATAGAACGGACAGACAAATAACGTAGTGCAACTGCAATTTTTGGAATAAATAAATTAAGAACCACAAAAAACGGGATAGACTTGACTAACAATGTGCAGGATTTCTCACAAGCACCACCACCAAATTAAAAACACATCACTGACAACAACACTAGGAAACAAACACGAAACAGTTCACGAAAAATTGAAATAAATAGTGCACAGAATTGACAGTTGTGAACACATAACAAAATTAAAATAATCAACATCATTCAGTTTTCAATTTTCTCGCAATAAATTAAGAAGCAACTGGGAACAACAAAAAATACATTGATTGACATTACAAGATCGGTGCACTCATCTGCATTTGTTCTCATAAGCTGAACAGAAAGTAAAGGGGGCATTCATGAATCAGTATTTAGTGACCGCGCAGCTATTTTTTAACACAGCTGCACGTCACTAAACACTGCTTCATGAATGCCGCTTAAAACCGGCCAGATACAGTGAATAATGAAGTTTTTTGCACCCAGTCCAGTCTGCACACTTGCCGGTTTCTAGTTTTACGACATAAAAACAAACTCAAAAAATGGCTTCAAAATATCAAATTTGAAAAAACAATGCCTGCGAAGCTGCGCTTATGAAAAATGTTCCTATTCAACACTGTCCAGTTGACATGGGCAGATTTATCGTCAGACAAAAACGCAGTTTCACTTATTGTATTACAGTGCAAGCACATAAACTTATGCACCAAACCCATTGGTTGGTCGGTGTATTTGCTTGATTGCAACTGGTGCATTGTGGCGTGGTCAGCTGCGTGGAAGCGAACCAATCAGCAAGTTGCACAAGTTTCTGGGCACGACAAGTAAATAAACAACAACAGCACGACACACAATCAAAATACAATCATGTGAGGACATGAATGCGAAAGCCCAGTAAGCAGCAAACAAACATGTTGCAACAAATGTTTTCTTTAGAAATATTGATTCTGCAAAAAGGTGACTTTAAAACAATTATTTTGGGACCAAAATAAAAAAATAATAGCAGCTAGAAAATGATTAACATGGAGAAGTTAAAAAACAATAAAGTTTCAAACGCAAAAAAATTGGCATGAAAAATGGCAACAAATGAACGTTGACAAAATAAGTTGGTGAATTGAACTCGGATAACGAAAAGTAACCGTGAAGGTTGGTGCAGAAAGGAAAACTGTTAAAACAAGATGAATCAGTTCTGAACAAAATTCTATCAATTTTTACAAATTCAAGAATGATCGAGTTTCTATCGTTTTCATTTCACGTTTTCACATTGCGTTCAACGAATGCTGGTGTAGAAATTCAGCTGTGAGCGTGCTTCCTGAAATGTAACAAAAAAACTTACGTTAGGACGGCAGTATGAAAGAACACGAGTTCACAGGGTAAGAAAAAGAAAATTCTTGGCAGACGCTTTTGTTGAAAAAATTGTCTAAAGTCAAACGTTCAGACCAAAACACTGAAGCAGACTCGGAACGAGCCGTTTTTGCCCGCTGTACTTTTTTGCAACACCCTGTATCTGCTTTACGTTGCACTGACCTTGACACTCCTCTGTTTGTTGAACACATGCCAAAAGCGGAGTGTTTCGTCGCCAGCGCCAGTCACGATCGACTCGCCATCCGGTGAAGTTGCCTGCAGAAAACCAAAAAAAGTTGACATGAGGTGCCACGGGTGGAGGCCAGGGAAAACTGTAATAAAGCGCACCAAATACAGGACACGGGTGGTGTGGCCGCTGAGTTTGGCGACGTGCTGCAACGACGGGTACTTCCAAATGACAATGTGATTCTGCGAGTAGCCGTGCGTTGACACCTGCAAGAACACACCACCACTTCATGAAGCAGCACAGCCGAGCTCTATAACAGATGCAACCAGCTGATTGGTTGGTGATCATGCATTCATTCAGATTCATGCAGCAACCAATCAACTAGATATCTATTTGAGTTCGACTGTAGAGTACAAAGACGTCATTTCAGTCCGGACACGTTCAAATAAAAACAACGACAAGATGTTGCGCACCAGTTCCTTGGTGTGTTTCGACCAGGCGACGTTGCACACTTGACTACCAGTGTCACAGCATTGCATCGCCTGGCCGGTGAGCGTGTTCCAAAAGCGGAGACAACGATCCGCTGTGCCGCCGCCAGACACGAGCAGACCATGCTGGTGGGGACACCACGCAATCGCCTGCAAACAAGCAATCAACAAAGGTGATTGAGCACTATGGAACGGTGGTCGACATGGCATCGCACACTGATTAGGGGTTTTTGGATGCAAACTACAATGCAAGCAACAATAGCGCATATGACAGACATTCCGTCATTTTTTACATGCTCCGGCCCCCACAGCAATGCCAGCATGCAATGCACGCTCAGCCGGTCAAGAATGCATGGATCAACTGCACGTGTATGCAGCCGACCAATCAGCTAGCTGTATATATTAACAGATTGACAGCAGCGCGTAGAGAGTGCACTCGCTCGGTTGCACGCACAGCGCATGCATGCATCGTAACAAACGTAACACGCATACATGCGACGAGACGCAGCCTGCTGTGGCATGCGTTGGTTTGTGTTGCATGAACCATGCCGGTGTGCTACACAACCGACATGCACTTCACACCGCTACGTGTGAGCATCGAACAATGACGACTATTCTGTGTGTCTGGTTGGTGTCAGTGTCCGGGCACCGATTGACGGGCAATGCAATGCACCAACCTTGACAGCAGCCTGGTGTTCATTGAACGAGAGCATCGGCTCATTCTTGTGCAGCGACCAGATCAACAATTGATTGTCGTTGCCACCGGACGCCATCGACTGGTGGTCAGGCGACCATTTTAGGCCACAGACCTGACGTGGCAAAAGAAGCAGTAAACAGAAAAAAGAACAAAAAACATGAACAAAATTAGTGGGGTCCCATCCCAACATAAGCTACACTCAAGCTTACGTACCGAACAATATTGATCAACAAAACACAAAAAAGTAAAAATGATGAAAGTAACATGGTGTGGTGATGGACTATTGCTGCAGCGTGGGACTCGAATTTTGGCTTGCCTACTCATGGTTTCTTACGCTTCTCTGGTGCCGAACAAAACTGACTGAGAACGCAGCCAGGTTGATTGAGTGATCAACAACAGCCGACCCGTAAATTATAGTCGATCAGCTGATTGGCTGGTGAACACGCGCTGTATGCTTTCTGTGCAGGCCAGACGCCACCTCCACAGCAACGCCTACGTACACAGAACGCATATATCACGTGATCACCAAGCAAATCAGCGGATAGCCTATGCTTTAGAGTTCGCCTATAGTACGCCTGCGATGCTGCAGTGCTGCGTGAATCCATCCATCCATGAATTTTATTTCGCAAAAAAGCAGGATAACTCCGATAAAACCGCATGAACAACATGTACAGTGGCGCCAAACGTTTGGAAACCCCCATGCGCGCGCGTATGCGTGGCGTGCTTTTATTGTGCGTCTCTCCGCAACACATGCGAGCTTTGTTTTTGTGAACACAACAAATGCTTGTTCCAAAATTCAAAAATATTTGCTTATGTGCATAGTAATAACGCAAAATTGCGCGATATGCAGCGCACGCAGGGGTTTTCAAACTTTTGGCCACTGTAGTTCGGAGAGACGCAAGTGTGCGCGCGACATGCCTCCTGTTTGTGCGCGGTGAGCGTGCGCGTGACGACGCTCGGGGCGCGGATGTCGCGCTCCTTGACCAGGCGGTCCCTGCTGCCGCTGCTCAACAGCGACTCGTTCCACGCGACACAGCCGACGCGGAACGCATGCGACGTCTCTGACTCGTCGATGAACTTCTTCTGCGTCGCGACGTCCCACACGTGCAAACGACCTGCGACAAAAGCAGCGAAACAGTTCTTAAGGGGCATTTAGCTATTAGTTTGTTGTGCGTACGCACGCACGGACACACGACCCTTACAAAATGGCCACGCGATTCAGAAATCGGGTCGTGTGTGCTATCTTAATGCATTACGGACACACAATTAGTTTGCGCACTCGATTTAGAACGAGTTAGAACGCACAATTAATTCAGAACGCCGACAAAAAAAAACTAAATGGTGTTTTCGCCTTTAACTGTTGTGTGCTCTGTTACAGTTACGCTGATAAGCGTGCTGCGAAAAGAGGCACTGAAACTGCAGATGAGACCTGGTGACTTGACCAGGCACTCGAGCCGATTAAAAACTGAGAAAATGTCACGAAGAGTATCAACGCTCAAGTGGAACGCAACGGCGGCGACTGCCAATATTCCCGGTGAGTTTCTCGAGTGTGAGCTTCAGCAGCGCAGCCAGAGATTTCTCATTACACAGTTGCACTCATGTTAAAGGGCATTCATGAACGAGTATTTAATGACTGCATAGCTAAGTTTCAACGCAGCTACGCGTCACTAAATACTGCTTCATGAATGCCGCTTCATGCGCAGCTCACCTTTGCTCGTGCCTACAGCCAAATTGTCGCCCTTCTCCGACCACTGCACTGACGCGACCATGTCGTCTCCTTCATTCGACAAATCACAAAGCTTGATAACCTGCAATCGACGTTCACTTCCAATATCGCTTTTCTCACGTTGCTGTTGGATTTTTTAAACCCGATTTTGCATGCAGTCAACAGCTCACAGCTCAATATCGCTTTTTCTCACACAATCACGTTGCAATTTGATTTGATATTAAAGTTGATTCTGCAGTCAAACAGCTTCATATCCACTCATCGCGACTTGCGTCCACTAGTTTGTATGGGTTTTTGACTTTCTGACAGATTCGACTGGCGGCACTATACCTGACTGTTTGAGGCGCTCCACAGATAGACACAATGGTTGAGTCCAACAGCGAGCATGTTCGCCGACGACCAATCGACCAAATTCAAATAGAAATCATCTTGCAGCTCGGGCGCGTCGAGCACCTAAACGAAGTGAAATACTCTCCGAGCATGTACGAAATGGCCGTTTAAACATGGCAGCTTTTTTTCAGGGTGCAAGGAGCGCGCGAAATTTGAATGAAAAAAAACCTTCAGAAATTACATTGTTTGTCAAATTTTGATGCGTTTTTTAAACTAATTGATTCTTCACGCTATTCTGTTCATTCATTCTCCCTTGTACACACGATTAGAAATTATCTTTGTGACTAGTAGCGCCTGGGTTCGTTTTTCAGAATCGCCAGGATGCTATATGCATGTGGGGAAAATGGCATTTTCAACAGTACAAACAGAACAATTTTTGACGGGTACTTGAATAATCAGTCGTTCTTCGCTGTTTCTCTGTGGAAAAGAAACAAAATTTTGACTGTGTTCGAAAATCCCCGTTTGCTGTGGCCAAGTCTGCCCCCCACGCCTGTGCGGCTGGTCCACCTCCCCCAAGAAGACACTTAGTTTCAGCTAGGGTTGGTAAAAACCGGTTTTTTTCCTGTGCCAACCCTAGTTTCAGCCAGATGACGAGAGAGAAATGACTCCTCTGAAAGCAACCCAATAACAAACAACAAACCTTGTACGGATTCTTGGCGATCTTTCGCATCGGCTTGCGCGGCGAACGCAGCAACTGTTGACTGTTCTCCGAAAGCGGCGTGAGCGAGTAAATGTTGGAGAGGTTGCGCACGGCACGAGTGCTGGCGCCGGAGCCGAGCGCAGCGGAGGAATGCGGCCGCGGTGGGGCGGACTGCGACAGGTGGGCACCGTGGAAGCTCGCTGAAACAACAATACCACCCACTCTGTGCATGGGCAACGCAGAACGACGGTTATGAAACCAGTCGACAGGGATATAACACGACGTTTATTGTCACCCTCATGGCGTGGTGGCAGCGCGTTGGGGTCGGACTATTGTCTGTGCGTTCGGAGAGATCGAGCCCCGCCCCGCCGAGTGGTGTATGGGCATTTAATGACGGAGCAAAACTCGACGGCGTTCTGTTCGCTTTTCTGGGCTAGCCGGCTGGCGCTAAAGTATCGTCTATAATCTCAGACGCACGCAAACGAATGAGCCCACACCTGAATGAGCGTCACGATTCTCTTGCGTGTTCTTTGTCGGCGTCAGCTGCAGCGGCGAATTGTACTGAAACAAGCCGGGCGAGCTCTGACTGCTGTGCAGGCCGGCCTCCAGCGGAGCGCCGGCCATTCCGGAGTCGCCCGTCTTTTGCGGTGTACGCCGGTTGGATGATGCGACCGACGCTTGGTTCATGCTCGCAAACGCCGCGAAGCTCTGCTGAAATTGCACACGTTCATCCGTGTATATCAATCATGTTGGTTCTGCGAATCAATACAATGCTTGTGCAGACGTAGAAAGAAGACTATTTGCAGTCTTTATGCGGCAAAAAAACCCAAGTCACTCGGATCGAATCTATTCAGAGGACTCGGATCACTTTACCAATTTCCAATTTCAGCGTCATGCATGAAACTGTTTATTTATCGCAGCGCGCATTCAGTCTCGGAACCAAAATCAAAAAGATAATACACGGCGATGCTCTGATAGTTTGAGAATTTGATACAAGTGGTTTCCGATAATTCCGAGGCGAAAACAAAATCAAGCGTGTGCAGCGTCAGAAGGACACCGCACTAACGCGCATGTCGATCAATTTTGCGCCGAGCAGTTCGTTGCTGAGCAGCGCGCGGTGTGCCAGCTGGTCTTGTCGGTTGTTGTCGTCGTTCGATTGACTCTGCGTGCGACTGCCGCTGCCGGTGGCGGCCGCTGCCGGCGAGCCCGAAGTGGCCGTGGCGCCAGCGACCGCCGCTCCACCGTGCGCATGCGCTGTCGTTGACGGCGTCGTCGCTGTCGTGATGCGTCCGGCCAGCAAACGGCGCACCTGTGCGAACGACAGACAAGATCAGTTGCAAATGGCAACACACACAGCAGGTAGACCAGTGAACAAACGAAACCAACGGGCGCATGGCTGTTGGCCGCGTTTGACGCGGACGCGAGAGCGACGGAGGCCGCGGTCGCATTCGCGGAGCTGCTCGGCTCGGCGCTCAACGCAGCGAATCGCATCGACCAATCAGCGTCCGGCAGTCGAATTGGGATGAATCGATCGGCGCATTTCGTCGGCGATGCATGTGGGGACACGTTCGCTTTGTTCTGCAATGTTAAAAGTCACGTTCATGGCACCGACGATGTTTGCATTCGTATCATTTGTATAATCTCTTTTACGAAAAATTAACGTATAACGTGAACGTTAAAAACTGTGAAGTCAACCTTGTGTTTGCATTCGCGATGACAGACAACCAAAAGCTGACATTAAACAAACTGAAGTTTGAGTTTTGTGTTTTTGAATGAAACATGTTCAGTTACTCAAAAAATTCTGTTGCTGCACCACAAGTTAGAGGTGGTATCGGAAAAAATTCCAGAATTTTTCGGAAATTTTCTGGTTTAAAATAAATTTCCGTAATTTTACCAATCTGTTTTTGCTGAAAATCACTTTTAAACAACCCATTTTTGTTGTTAAGTGAGCGGAATAGTATTAGATAGGTTGCATCTGCCATTTTTGGTTTCAAACGTCGCCAATTTTTGGCAACATTTTATCCTGCATCATTTGTCTTTATGGAAAATGCTCATTTGGTCATTTGGTCGCCGGAAAAAAGTGGAAAAAATCCGAAAATCATATTTTCCAAAAAATTCTATCTATGCCACTATATTGCCACAAGTACAAGACATAAGGTTTTCAACTGACCACTTTTGACTGCGGTGAAGTACCCGGATTATGCTGTGCCAGAAAACGTTTGCCATAGTTGTTCGACATTGTCAATGTCACTACTGCAAATGTTAATTCACTGAAGAACAAGAACCTTCAGTTTTGAGTCACCACTAGGGTTGTTAAACAAAAATCAAAAAAATTTTTTTAAAGTGATTAAAAAAAAACAAAAATGCCTATTTTTTAAATTCGAAAAATTTTCCTCTATGCTCTGAAAACCTCAATTTTGGCACAATTTTTCAAAAGTTCAACAAAAATTTTCTTTGATATTACCTCGTAAAACCTTTAGCAGTCGATTTTGGACCGTTTTACCGACTGATTTCAGGCTTCAACAACATCTGCGATGAAGTTTTTGAGCGTCCCAAAGGTTGGCTTACCATTATCGATGCAGATAAGGTGACGATTCGCCTCGCAATCTGAAGTTGAGCGTCCGAGCTGCTCCGTTTGCAAGCGTTACGTTACGTTGTCTGGTTGCTGTTTCGTGTACTGCCGTCGCGACACATCATCAGAATTGATCGAATTTCAAGCCGTTATGTGTATTTTCACTTGGGCTGGGGACCAGTACCGAAGGCGAAAGCAAATTTTCGAGGGGGGGGGGTGTCGTCACGTGGGGGGGGGGTGCCGAAAATTTTTCAGTGGGGGGGTGTCAGTCATGGTACAGTGACACCCCCCCAGGCGTGGGCCATGGGGGGGTGCACCTAGAGATGTCAAGAAAAAAAAATTTTCTATTTTTTTTCTTTAAAAAAAATTTTTTTTTTAATTTTTTTTTAAAAATGAAAGTTGTTCAGAATTTTTCAGGGAGTCCGAATATCACCATCTGAGGAGCCACCGACTTACCATATGACCCCCACTCATATGGGAGGAGGGTGAAAATTTCAGACTTGGTTTCGGCGACCCCATTTTCCCACCGACGACATCACGTCTCGTGTTTTGCCTCTCAATTCACCTCAAATAACACGGAAACAAGTTCAACAACAAACCGGTGTGATCATGACGACACGAGGCGAAACAGCAACGAGCAACCAACGAAGTTACGCTTGCAGTGGCAGACAGTGCAATTTCGACCTTTCGAGATCCTGAAAAACGATGCGTAAATGTGAGTTCTCTGCTTCTATCTCACCTTAGCGACATCGGAATTTGTTGAACTAGCCTTTGCGACGCTCAAGTACTTCAATGCGCGAGTCGATCATCACTCACCAAGGCTGAAAACAGTCGATAAATCAATCCAGAATACCACCTGCAGCGTTGAAGACTAAAGCGCCATTCATGGAGGTTGAAGCGCGCTGACGCGCTTCACTTTGCTACACATTCACGAAGCAAAAAAAACAGCGCGCTTCAGCGTGCGTCAGCGCGCTTCAGTTTTGGAGCACATGTGCATTCACGGACGCGCGCGCTGACCAGCTTCATCGTGAATGAAGAAATGAAGCTGCGTCAGCCGCTGCGGCTTTTTAGGTTTTTTGCCCATTCACGAACGCGCGCGCTGAAGCGCGCTGAAGTGCGCTATCATGAATGATGAAATGAAGCTGCGTCAGCCGCTGCGGCATTTGATGTCCGGACATCAAATTTGTGTGTGCAAAATCGCTGATTGTTGCTGTCAGTGACAATCTTTCACAAATGTTGCAAGACTTTTTTGTTAAATCATTTAGTACTTTTCTGACAGATTCTGAACAGTATTGTATAGCGTAATTGGTCTCAAAATAAGTGTGACAGTGAGAATACGAATACTCAACAAAGCAGAAAAGTAGTGCAAGAAATTTATGTGAAATTTATGTGAACTGTACCCGTGCGACGGTGTGGGGTACTGATTTGCGCAGCCCTTGAAACCGGTGTGCAGTCCGCAAGAACAAGCTTTGCTAGCTTTGCTTCATTACACCGGCTGCCTTGCAAACTACAAAAAGGGCCAAATTCATTGTGCATTCAAATGGTGCATAGTCCTCAAAATGGTGCACAGCCCTCAAAGTGGTGCACAGCCCTCAAAGTGGTGCACAGCCCTCAAAGTGGTGCACAGCCCTCAAAGTGGTGCACAGCCCTCAAAGTGGTGCACAGCCCTCAAAGTGGTGCACAGCCCTCAAAGTGGTGCACAGCCCTCAAAGTGGTGCACAGCCCTCAAAGTGGTGCACAGCCCTCAAAGTGGTGCACAGCCCTCAAAGTGGTGCACAGCCCTCAAAATGGTGCACAGCCCTCAAAGTGGTGCACAGCCCTCAAAGTGGTGCACAGCCCTCAAAGTGGTGCACAGCCCTCAAAGTGGTGCACAGCCCTCAAAGTGGTGCACAGCCCTCAAAGTGGTGCACAGCCCTCAAAGTGGTGCACAACCCTCAAAGTGGTGCACAGCCCTCAAAGTGGTGCACAGCCCTCAAAGTGGTGCACAGCCCTCAAAGTGGTGCACAGCCCTCAAAGTGGTGCACAGCCCTCAAAGTGGTGCACAGCCCTCAAAGTGGTGCACAGCCCTCAAAGTGGTGCACAGCCCTCAAAGTGGTGCACAGCCCTCAAAGTGGTGCACAGCCCTCAAAATGGTGCACAGCCCTCAAAGTGGTGCACAGCCCTCAAAGTGGTGCACAGCCCTCAAAGTGGTGCACAGCCCTCAAAGTGGTGCACAGCCCTCAAAGTGGTGCACAGCCCTCAAAGTGGTGCACAGCCCTCAAACCCGTGTCGAAACAGTGCCGCCGCATAAATTTCTTGCGGCCTGCACGCACACCGGTTTTGAGGGCTGCGCACATCGGTACCCCACACCGTGATGTGAAGTAATTGTTTTCTTCAACTGCGGTTTGGCGTGAAACCTTTTTCCTTTTTAGCCTTGCCACGGTGTAGAGCATGCAAAAAAAGTTTCCTCAACGGCAGCACATGATTAGTGAATGTCGCACAAATCAAAAGATCAAAACATTCACTGAAACGGCAAAAACAACGAATCGAAGCGGTATATAGTGTGTGCTAAACAGCACGCACGGAGACAACACAGACAACAGCACAAAACGATAAAACTGAACGACATTTAATGAACAAACGCCTAGAGAGCTTCCCACCTGTCAACTACTGTAGTGCAGTGGTAACATGTTGTGCCTGTCAGCACAGAGGCCAAAGTTCGAAACCCGTCTCAGCCCAGTTGTTTTTATCGTTTTTATCTGTTGGTTTCTTTCACAAACGCAGCACAATAAAACTTACTGTATTCCTCAATTAATTTAATTTTACCACAATCAAATTCATTCCCTTTTTGGTCTGCATCTATCACAATTGAAAGCGCAGAAATTATGCAAATACGTTTCATTTTTCAGACAAGCCGCTGCGGCATTTGGGGTCCGGACATCAAAAGCCGCAGCGGCTGACGCAGCTTCATTTCTTCATTCATGATGAAGCTGGTCAGCGCGCTTCAGCGCGCGCGTTCGTGAATGGACAAAAAACCTAAAAAGCCGGAGCGGCTGACGCAGCTTCACTTCAGGCCGCTTCATCATTCATGATGAAGCGCGTCAGCGCGCTTCAGCGCGCGCGTTCGTGAATGGACAAAAAACCTAAAAAGCCGCAGCGGCTGACGCAGCTTCATTTCTTCATTCATGATGAAGCTGGTCAGCGCGCGTCAGCGCGCTTCAGCGCGCGCTTGCATGAATGGGCCTTAAGTGACAAGGTAAAGTCAAAGAAAATTTTTGTTGAACTTTCGAAAAATTATGCCAAAAACGGCATTTTCAGGGCACATTAAAGAAAAAATTTCAAAAATTTTCAATAAAAAAAAATAAAAAAAATCGTAAAACTACATTCCTAAACCGGAGCAGGAGCCGATCTCTGATCCCGATGTTTCACGGGACATAATTCCACAGACAACAAAATACATCCTACCAATAAAGAAATCCCACGATTGCAGAATGAATAAGCGTCCAAAACGGCTCTGTTTCTGAGTGCCACTGTTGAATAAGTTTACTGAAGTTGCAGCTAGCTCGTAGGCTGGCGACCTTGCCATGGTCACCACAGGCGAATGCTGACCGACTTACGGTCACCAAAACCAATGCGCTGAAAATTGAACGTGGTGTGTGTGATCTGTTCTGAGCAAACGTGAATCAAAAACGGCAAATGTACTATCGCGGCCCAAGAGATCGCGGCCTGAAGGATCGCGGCCTGGACGATCGCGGCCTGAAGGATCGCGGCCTGGACGATCGCGGCCTGAACGATCGTGGCCTGGGACGATCGCGGCCTGGGACGATCACGGCCTGGGACGATCACGGCCTGGGAAAATCGCGACCTGGGACGATCGCGGCCTGGGACGATCACGGCCTGGGACGATCACGGCCTGGGAAAATCGCGACCTGGGACGATTGAGGCCTGGGACGATCGCGGCCTGGGACGATCACGGCCTGGGACGATCGCGGCCTGGGACGATCCCGGCCTGGGACGATCGCGGCCTGGGACGATCGCGGCCTGGATTGATCATGGCCTGGGACGATCACGGCCTGGGACGATCGCGGCCTGGGACGATCCCGGCCTGGGACGATCGCGGCCTGGGACGATTGCGGCCTGGGACGATCATGGCCTGGGACGATCGCGGCTTGGGACGATCACGGCCTGGGACGATCGCGGCCTGGGACGATCGCGGCCTGGGACGATCACGGCCTGGGACGATCGCGGCCTGGGACGATCACGGCCCACGGAGTTTTCATGCGTTGTCACCTTTCCAAATGGCCTGGCAATTTAGGCGCTCTTCACTAACGCGTGGCCCAAGACAAAATAAATGGCTCTACACAAAATGAATGGCCTAACGATTTGTATACATTCTTAAAAATGATTTTTGTGATTTTTGATCTGAGGTTGCTTGCATTGAGTCGTTGTAGCTTCTTAATCCGAATCCTACGCCAAGCCTTTTTGATAAGATAAAAATGATCAATTTCACGTTATCAAAAAGGCTTGGCTTAGGATTAGGTTTAGGATTAAGAACCAACAACGACTCATTGCAAGCAACCTTTGATTTATTTTGTGTAGGGCCATTCATTTTGTCTTGGGCCACACATTAGTAAAGAGCGCCGCAATATTTACCCGTGGCATCGTCGCAGGCCGCGATCGTCCCAGGCCGCGATCGTCCCAGGCCGCGATCGTCGTAGGCCGCGATCGTCCAGGCAGCGATCGTCCAGGCCGCGATCGTCCCAGGCCGCGATCGTCCAAGCCGCGATTGTTCAGGCCACGATCGTCCAGGCCGCGATCGTCCCAGGCCGCGATCGTCGTAGGCCGCGATCGTCCAGGCCGCGATCGTCCAGGCCGCGATCGTCCCAGGCCGCGATCGTCCAAGCCGCGATCGTTCAGGCCACGATCGTCCAGGCCGCGATCATTCAGGCCGCGATGCTCCGGCCGCGATCTAATGGGCCGCGATCTAACGCACGCCATCAAAAACAACAGTTTCCATAATTTCGTCGCGGTTCTTTGTGAGCATAAAACAACGTGGGAAAAACAAATGATGAAACAAATGAAAACAAATAACAAACAAACATTTTGTTACATTACAAAACAAATAAATTGTTACTGTTTTTCTGTTTTGTTTTTATTGTCTGTGCTTTGTTTAAACCAAGGACAACTTTATCCAGCTGTTGCATGGTTCCTTTCTTCAATTGGGGCTGATGTGTTCGAATAAATGAATAAAAACGGGCTTGACTCCATCTCCGTTTTCATTAAGCACTGAAAAAAACTTGCACGAAACGGTTTTGAGATTGAAAGACGCAAATTTCGCCGCAACCAACCGTCTTCAAAATCACTTGTGCAGCTCACAATTCCAACTCAACTTCAAATGACCGTTTTTTGCTTATTTCCACCTGTCACCTGTTCAGCTTCAACCGCACTGGAATACTGCGCGCTGAACGTGAGCGACGTCGTCAAAGATGATGTTGAACTTTGAAGTCTTGTGCACGGACGACAAACCGTTGCGGAGGAGCAATGACGCTGACGCTGGGTGATGAGAAACGTATCACTCGATCAACAAATTCGCAGGAAATTTCCCTGCGATTCCGATTTCTGATTTTTCTTTGATGTATTTCAGTTTGCCATCCACAACAAATTCAAATTTGGCGCAATCAGCGCGCTGCGACAATTTTTGAGCGGGCTCATATTTTGAATGAGTACCCAAACTAAAAAATGACTGCAAACAATCAAAAGCTTGTTTACCTGTACCTGAAGAACGGTGTTTCTTTTTCAAGTGGTGAATTCAATCACAGACAGTCGTTGCTTGCTGCGTTAATGTTGTCAATTGGTCAGTTTGTGATTTGTGAATAACTTGATGGAAATTAATTCACCTTATGATTGAAAAAACAAGTGTAGAATTGGCAGGATCCAAAAATTTCAAACACTGCTCAATTGAACACTCATCATTTCAGATCATACATATCGAATCGAATACCGAATTTAACTCCATTGTAATTCAACTTCTTTATTCAACTTTATTATTCATTTAATTTTTCATAATTTTTGAGTTCCTGTTGTTATTTTGAAAATTGAAATCCGTTCGGTGGTGTCTCGCTACTCCGATCGATTCAGATCGATCCAGTCAATCAATACTCAAATTCAAATGGTCAGTTATTCGGCCAAATCAAACAATCAAGGTTGGTTGAAAGCAAGCACCATCATGCCGTCGTCGATGCAGAGCCCAATTTTCTCTTTCAGTTACAATTGACGTCTAGGTCAGCAAAATCACCTGCAGTTTTGCAATGATTGATTGCCCACTAGCCCACAACGCTGTCGCTGACGGTTCGTATTGCCTATTGGTCTAATCTTCTAATCCTATCGCCAACCCAACACTAAAACATTTTTTGACTTTTCCAATTTTTCAAAATAAATTATTTTTAAAGTCTTCAAGACCAAGTTCTTTTCTTCTCGTCTTCTTTAAAACAAACTGTGTTTTTTCAGGCACTTTCTTCTTTTTCTTTCTTTCTTTTTACGTTCTCTTCCTTCATTAAACTAAAATAAAAAAAGACAAGTTTAAATCGAGTTAATACACGCTTCGGGTTTAAAAATGTAGGCAAACCAAAAAAAATGCTCATTTTTTTACTTTAAAAAAAATTAAAAAAAAATATTTTTTTTTTACCCTTACATCTCTAGGTGCACCATTGTAGAAAATTTTCTGGGGGGGTGCACACCCCCCACCCCACCCATGAGATTTTTTCGCTTAAATTTTGAAGGAAAAACGCCAAATTTTGCTGCAAAATCTTTGAAATTACAATGAAGAATGTCAAGTTATCATATATTTAGCTTATATTATGGACTTTAAAGACAAAAAAATCATGATTTTTGAGCAAAAATTCACGATTTTTGGGTGGTCCGAGAAAATTTTTGGGGGGTGTCACTGTCACTTAGGTCCATCTAGGGGGGGGGGTGGGGGGTGTCAAGCAAATTTCGAGGGGGGGGGGTGTGGATGGTCCAGTGTCAGGTTTTGGGGGGTGGGTGTCGCGTGACCCCCCCCCACCCCCCCCCCAGGCGGAGGTCTCGGGTTAGGGTTGTTAAAAAAAACAAAAATCGTCATTTTTTTTGAATTTTTTTTTTAAATTTCAAAAATCAAAGTTGTGCTAAATCAATCAGGGAGTCCGAAGAACCACATATGATATGCAAGCGCCTCCCGAATGACTCCCGTATAGCGGAACTTTGCAGATTTTGTTTTGGTGACCTCAATTGCCCCTTTTCCAAACCGTCACCATGCCTC
>JASANC010005336.1:0-19358 GCA_030248135.1 Theristus sp. LFF4_11
CTGTGAAAGTGTTCCAGCTAAAAATTGAAAAGGGCGAACACTTAAAACGGAGTGACAACCCCGCGAACTTTCAAAAAAAGCCCAATTTTTACCCCAAAAAGGGGTCGGGGCAAAAAATTAACTCATTTTTCCAAATCTACGGATGGAATTTGCCTAGGAAACATTTTCTTCAACTGTGAAAGTGTCCCAGCTAAAAATTGAAAGGGCGAACACTTAAAACCAGGTGACAACCCCCTGCGAACTTTCAAAAAAGCCCAATTTTTACCCCAACCAAGGGTCGGGGCAAAAAATTAACTCATTTTTCCAAATCTACGGATGAAATTACCCTAGGAAACATTTTTCTTCAACTGTGAAAGTGTCCCAGCTAAAAATTGAAAGGGCGAACACTTGAAACCCGGTGAAAACGCTGCGAACTTTTAAAAATGCCCAAATTTTTACCCAAAAAAGTGGTCGGGGCAAAAAATTAACCCATTTTTCCAAATCTACGGATGAAATTACCCCAGGAAACATTCTTGCTAGACTGTGAACGTGTCGCAGGTAAAAACTGAAAGCGCGAACACATGTTGATTACATACCGGAAAAAAAAAAGAGATAGAAAAATAAGTAACACTGTTTTCAGAATAGGTTTTTCGTGTCTACAGCGTATGAAAAGTAGTCGGATAAAAAAATTTTCGCGGCTCCAAGCACAACTTTGGGTGTTCGTTTCGTGTGCACAGAACCAAGTTTGTGGCTTATACTATGCTCGCTGGAGGAAGCGAGCAAATTTGAAAAACGCGCGCGAGAGGATAACGGCTCATATAATGCGTGATGCGCTGTCCGCTCGCTGACGCTCGCTCGCGCATCCGCATGATATATATATATATATATACAGTGGCGGCCAAAAGTGTTGGAACGCTGCGCGTGTGTGCGCGTGTGTGCTGTGTATTGCGCGTGTGTTACATTAGCCGTACAAACGCTATAAAAAATTCCCATCCTAATTTTTTTTTGGATTACTGAGTGTATCTAGTACACTATTCGCAGGTTTTTAATTAACTAATTTAATTTACCATTAACTCATCTCTTTGGGGCCTTTGGTAGCACAATTTCACCAATGTCACTGCATTCAGCCACTGAATGCGCTGGGTATGTGTTTTAAACAGGTTTCCAATTAAGCCCCATGGGGGATTATTTGTGGGGGGATTATTCGGAAACTTGTCGGGGGTGGGGGTTTATTGGCGGGGAGGGGGTTAATGGTGGGGGGGTTTAATGGGGGTAATACGGTATAACAACTTTGGCAGTTGGATGTGCATTTAAATGCAGTAAAATGCAGCTATTCAAAGCAAAATAATAGAAAATGGTAACCACCATTGAATTCCACGTATTCGAAAACCGTTATCCCAGTTTTCATGTTCGCATTTTTTGGCAAAGCTGGCCGGTTAAAAAGATTTATAACAATGTCTTGTCAAGACATGAACAGTTATTATGCATGTAATATAGTCGCAAAATAAACGTATTTGCAACAAGTTAATAGTAAATAGTTATTACCATTGGATTCTACGTATTCGAAAACATTAGTATCAGTTTTATTATTGGCATTTCTACGCACATTTTCAACGAAATTGGTTGAAAAACTGTATATTTCGTGTTTTTCATGGGGGGTCGACGACAAAAGTTGTTTTGTTACATCCTTATAAAGTTATTGCCCCCGGAAATTTTTTTTGCATATTGTAGCGGAGAATTTGGGCTATCTTTTGGCACTACTGAAATTTTCCAGATCCTGTGGTCCTAAGGGTTATGAGCGAATTAGTGTTGAAAAACTTGTGACTTTCGGGCTAAAACTGACTTTTGAGTGCAAGGTCTGAAAAATACGGTACATACCCAGAAAAATGCGCTGAACAACGTGGTATAGTTGGATTTTTGATTTGAACCCCCCAAAACCAAAAAAAAATTGTTTTTCTGACAAAAGCCAAAAATTGACCAAAAATCGGCCAAAATCTAAATTTGCCTGTAGTGAACCCTAGGGTTGGAGTTTTGGGCTAAAAATTGGTATGCGTAATAAGTACCCTTAGTAGGTTGGTTTGGGCACAAAAACTCGAAATATCAAAATTTAGCGATGGGCCGCGACCTGTACCGCCCTTATGGGCAACACGTTTTAACATTTAAGCAATTTTGAATTGCCGCATCAATCAAACATGACACTTATTTCCATTCTGCGTCCGCAATCGCATTGAGACGCAGAGTCAAAATAACAGGTAATAGTACATAACATCATCATGTTTGCGAAGCTCCCGAACTAACCGAGTGATCAGTACCTTATTAAAAGTTGAACCACTAAATCTTCACAGCCCATAACTACGTCACTCGATAGGCGAATGACAAGTAAAAATTCAATAAACACAAATAACCGCCCCACTAAAATTTTGATCATTATCCTCATGTGCTCTGATTCACTTACAAGGTTTTGTATATGTTTCTAATTCAGCAGTACAGCAATAGTCAGAGCTGCAGTATTTCAGTGCAGACATCAAGGCGGTAACACCGTTCGAAGGTGTCAGTCATGTGGTGAAAAAGAAGAGTCGCTCGACGAATACGACCACCCGGCCACACTTCCATTTGCTGTGAGCGTTTTCCAGTAAAAAGTGTTATGGGTCGCAGCAAGCATTTATTACCAGCAGAGCAGCTGCTTCACAAATGTTCGCTAAGTGCAACCGCGAAAGAGTTCCACGCAACTTTGCCACAGTGCGCATTGTGCCTTTGCATGGTGTCATTATTATCAGCCTCACGAAATCTATCCATCCATCTGAGCGGCGCACAAAGCAATAACAGCCCGACAACATAATGGACGTACTGGGCAGCAGGCAAACATGCCACAATAAATACAGTGCACATTGTGCCATCGGAGTCGGAGTTTATCAGAATAATGCACTCGTTTGTTCGCGGCTGGCAGACTTTTTTCACAGTGATTATCCACGCACATGCACCAGTTCGGAGCACGCGACCAGCTGCATCGATGCACGTTTGGCGTTTGTGCAGCGCACCAAGGAGAGACAGTGTTGCTAAGTGGACACGCAGCGCAGACAGACGTTCCTTGGTGTAAGGCATCATCCATGGGAAAAACATGTCACAGCCGAGAAAAGACGCCGGCCAATAGGGGAACACATGATACATGGCGCTGGTTGCTGCTCACAATCACACAAGCCACAGCGGCACACACAAATATGAGTGCACTATGTTGCGCTGCGCTGCGGCAACGGCGCTAATAAAACAGCAGCGGAGCGCTCGACGTGTCTCTGTGTTTCCGCCGCCGCCGTCATATGCTGCAGTTGCACTCGTTCTCGAGCGAACCAGCCAGTCTTTTGATAACGACACACATAGATAATATTTCTCATAGCCCAAAAAAATCAGCATGTTTCACATAAAATTTGGCGCTGGCCGTATTGCGGCAACACACGTTTCGTTGCGAGTGAAGTGCAAATGTTCCAATCTCCCACCGGATTCGGTTGTGTGTCGAACGAACGCATGGCCGATGGTGTATAATCAAATTGGCGCAGTTGTGGGTGGGTGCGAGTCGCTGAGAATGTGAGAGAGGACACCATGCTCCGAACGGGTCGAATGTTTTTCGAGCGTTTAGCGGCCTGTTTTCAATGATGATAACGCAACAACTGCGTGTCACTTGCTTTCAACTGTTTGTACCACCCTGAATTAACAACGATTCACGAAACCGCGACAGAATGTCGTTTACTTCGGTGGTAACTTTGCGAACCGACTTCAACCTGTTTTATAGTTTCACATCTGAATTTTGTTTTTACCGTTTTTAGCCATGTCACTTCGCACTATCATTCATTTTTAGCTCATTTTTCTATTCAAAGTTTGGTATTTTACTTGTTTGCAAATCTTTCTTTGTTTTAACATTCAAATCATTTGACAAAGAACCTTTTAACGGCAAGATGCAATGTGCCTTGTTTTGTTGCTTGAATGGCTCGTCGAAAATCATGAATAATTCATAGATTCAAATAATGGTTTTGAAACAAGCATGGTGCACTCAAACAACGTATTATTTACCTTGCTTCCATGCTAGAGCTTGCTCGTTGTTTTGTGCGCGTCCAAACGGTATCGTAACAAGAAGGCAAACCAACTGCTTGTTCCAACACAATAGTCACTGTGCTGCCAATGCAAGCGTGTCCTTGTAATCTTGTTTCAACTGGTACCCATGTAGAAACGCGTTTCATTCGCAATCAAAAACAGTACACTGCTAAACTCACTACACACATGACATGAGAACAGCTGAGTTTTAGCTCACACAAACGTAGTTCCTTATTTGTGCTGAAGCTCAACAAACCAAACAACTAACAACCGTAACGAAGATAAATTGATTCCGAAATAGAATCCCGGCCAGAGAAAGTGTATCTAATAACAAACTTACTTCATGTTACATGCAGGCCCGAGCGAAACCTTGACCCTGTGATGCAAATCGGATAAAAAAAACGTCGTTGTTGCTAGGCGAAGCGTATCTTGTTTGATCGAATGAAGAATGATTATTTGAACAAGTGCAAAACTGCAGTGACGGGTGTACGACGACGACAAGGCGACCACCACGGTGACATACAACAATGATGCACAGCAACTGGCCTCAGTGCTCCGTGATGCAAGTGGTCTTCTGGCAGTGCCAATTTGGCAACAAAACAGTCTGGCTGAATCGAGATCTGAATTTCACAGCTGAATACAACGCCGCTGAACAACAATTGGCACAGGCGTTGCTGATAAACACAACGAATCCACGGTTCACCCTTTTCGACATGATAAACTCGCCCACTGTTCGATTGTATAGCGACGTTGTTCATGGACTACGTAAACGCTCCTGTCATTATGAATCGTTGCGGACGAAATTTCAAGTTAGTCTTTCTCTACCTCTCTACCAGTCAATTCATGTTTAAACCTAGCGAAATTGAAACCCATTTAGAATTAGCCGACAAATCGAACATAAAAACAGCTGAAATTTTCCAACCCGAACCATCCGCAAACACCCGTTTTCGCACATTTTATGACATCTGCGTTCGGTGCAAGAAGACAATAAAATTGTGCAAGCCCCCGTCGGGAGCGAGAGTGCGTTAGCAGCAAGCAGACAGCAAGAGTGCAAAAGCCGAGTAATACAATTGTAATAATGCGGCCACTCCAGTATATTGCTTTCGGCAGTGCGGCTACGATAGCTGTCCGAATGCGGCACAAGCACAGCCACAGCGAGTGAGCCAACATACTCGCTTGCTGCATGCTCTCTCAGGACACACCGCTGGTCAGCAGCCCTCAAGACCGCGTGTCCTCTGTGTACTACATTTTGCCTGATGCTATTCATAATGAAACGTGTCCATTTGACAGATCGAATCAATATCAATGAGCGTACTATTTTGGGCGTGCATGGCGATCGCAGTGATCGGTGTGTATTTCCTGTGGTGTTGTTTTCTGCTGGCCCGTCAGCAGCGTGCTGACAGTCGCAGCTTCGGCCGTCGCAAGCTCAGCATACAAGCATCTCACAGCGGCCAGTTCGGTCGACGCGGCGTTTTTCTCGCCTATCGAACACTCAGCGACATATTCACAACGCCCTGCTATTTTCTGTTCCTGGTGAGAGACCGTGCAACGAACGCACAACACACACGCATGCTAGCAATGTTATCGGTGTCAAGTGGCATACAACTTCCCAATTACATCACACTGAAACAATGGTCCCATGCAATTGTGTGCGCACACAAACACACACACACACACACCTAGTGACCTCGGAGCCAATGTTTTGACTTTTGATCGAAGACATTTCCAAAAGAAACATACTAAGAAGTAACGTTTACATGCACACAGACACAACAGCAAACCGGTTAGCACAATGACACAGCAGTGTTGCACATTGCGATTGCTCATGACAGGTGACGCACGCAACAGACTACTCGTCAAAGTGGCTGGAACAAGATGGCGTGCAACTGCTGTTACATGTGGCGTTTGCACACTCCGTCTGCGGCGTCGGATTCACGTACATCACTCTGGCCGTGCTCAGATTGTTTGCCATTTACTCGCCGTTTCAATATCAGGTTGCTGTTGCTTTTTTTCGCAAAGTCACGTGTCTATGCTAAACGTTGTTCACAACCGCAACCAAATTTAGGTGACTGTGAGCACTGTGCGCTGCATGAAACTGCTGCTTTTGGAGGCGGCAATCTCGCTGGTGTTTTCACTGGCGGTTGGCATCAGCGTCGTGCATGGTGACAAACACCTCTGCCATTGGCTGATCGCCCGCAAACACTGCACGGCCGAAAAGATCTTCCAACGTGCGTTCACTCTGCTCGCCTATCTGAACATCATCGTGTTCGTCTGTGTGCTCGCGTGCTGGGCGCTCGTGCTGCTGTTGCTCGCAAAACGTAATCGAAGTCTGATCAGTCGTCAGAGCTGTCGAAGTACAAGACGAGCACGAACCGTTGCTGTGCCGATGGTTTCTCTGAACACCAATGTGGACAGCTTGACCGAGCCACAGCAGCAAGCGACCGCCAACCGGCTGTCGCCAAGAACGGCCATCTTTATGGTTGGCGCCGACGACGCAGAGGCGGCCGTGACGTTGCTGCCAGCGCAATCGCCAACGCAAAACGGCACCAGTCCAAGTGCACCGTCGACAACGACCACAAAAACGGCACGTCACGTTCGCATTGGCCGTCGGACACAGTCGTGTGCGCTGCTGCCAACTGGCACAGTGGTGCAACAACAGCGCGATGCCGCCTGTGCCAGTCGCGCACTGGCCTCAACGGCACTCATCGGCAACACAAACTACACTCAACGCGACGCACAACCGGGCAACATTTCTACTGGTTCGTCACGCTGTCACCTGTTATGTTTTAGCACCATGTTTTTTTTCAATTGAAAACTTCAACTGCAACAAGCCGAGAAAATGTAGTTGCAAATGGCACTTTGCAGCCGCCATACAACTAAGACAGCTCAGGTCAGCAGCGTTCATTCTGATGATTCCCTTGACACTATTGCAGGTCGTCTGACACTGCAGATGCTGATCTACCTGTCACAGTCAGTGCCATGCACAGTGCTCGCCGTTGGCTTCAGCGTGCAAACCGAATGGCTCTCGGGCGTGTTTGAGCGCTACGAGCGCACGCTGATCAATCGACCGTGCTCGATCAACCTCACACAACAGCGCGTGTTCATGGTTGTGCTCGTGTTGGTCTTTTCAGCACCGGTGCTGCGCGCGTTACTCGATCCACTGATTGACCTCGATTCCGATCGGTATCTCAAGCAAGTACGTGTGTGTAAAACAGCATCATCATCACTAGTGTGTTGCATTTGCCAGTTGTGAACGTCACGACTGACTCAGGTGCGCTGTCAACGGTGCCGCGGCGGAGGCAGCATGGAGCACGGCCGAGCGATGCGAGCGCTGACCACCAGCGTCAACATGTACGCCCGTCTGCCGCTAACCTCTGCCAGCAGCACACTCAGCAACACGCCCGTACACCGGCGCTATTCACTCACGTCAATGTTCGCCGCATCGTCACCAAGCTCAAAGCGATCTGCACTGGTCATCTCACAGAAACACAAGCCACCGCCGGAAGACACCAGCACAACGAAACAGCCAAACGGATGCAGCGCACGCACACGACACAACCCGAAGATTCTGATCAGCACACCGAAAATGTCGATCACCAAAGAGCTCACGGAACACAGCGAGCCAGAGCTGGATGAACTGAATCGACAGATTACGGTCGTAGTTGCCGACAACGCGCACAACACCAATCAGAGATCTCGAACAAACTCAGAGTGCGAAGTTATTCATCTGTAGATTGTGACCAACCGCAGCGCAATTCCATTGGTTGTGTTCAAAATGTTGTGTTAAACAAGAAGTGCCGCCTTACTCTTGGACTACCCTGTACATTTACAGTAGATATCTATTCCTTGGATTCTAGTTAGTTAGTCCCAAACAAATAACATTTCAGTGTGCGATTATTATAACTCGTAATTGAGCCAAAGCCTAGATGGTTGGCTACTTCACCACACCGAGTGAAAACTATGAAAATACTTCACAAATGAACAGAAACTGACTGGCTATAACTACTCGCGTTGAAGTTGTAGTGTTGAATTTGTGGTTGCTTGTTGTACAGCTATTAAATTTTTAGATTCTGAGATTCAATCCGTGTGCAGACGTAGAAAAAAAAACTACTTTCAACTTTTATGTGGCAATTCAAAATCGCCAAATGACTCGGCACTATTCAGAAGACTCGGTTCACTTTGTAAATTTTGAATTCCCGCGTCATGCATAAAACTGTTTACCTATCTATACGCGCATTGAGTCTCGGGACCAAAACAAAGGATCATACCAGAACGTTCCAAACGGAGTTGTCGCGGTCTACCGACGTAAACATACAGAGAACAAACACCACCAGCATTATTTGCGACAATGTGGTTTCCAAAGTGACACGAAGCAAACGTGGGAAAAGAACTGCGACCAGCCTGCAATGAACGACAACGGTGGACGTGCAGAATGCATCCAGTGAGCGCAGACGCATCAGGAAGCGCAGCAATCCGGTTGTCGAGTCCGGCGCACGATAGTCACCCCAGCCGGTGTAATGGTACTGCAATGCAGAGACACATCAGCACACGCACACTCCATCTACATTCGCAGCACGCTTGAATTGCACAAAGACAACGTTGTCTGTTTGTTTACCGTTGTTTTCTATAAAGTGGTTCAATCTTGAATAACTGCTTTTTTGTCACACCGATGCACGTGCACAAATAAGCGTGCATTGGCAGCGCACCTGCACGATCGTGCGTGGTGCCGTCGAGTTGCGCGCGCTGTTTGCGTTCGACGGACTGAGCGAGCGGCGCGCAACAACGCCGCCAGGGTTCAACGGCTGCAGCTGCTCCGCGTTCGCACTGCGCGTCATCGAGGCGACCGTGTCGTAGATGCTCTCGTCAATGGCAGCACTGGTGCTCGCGTTCGCCAACTCACCATTGACGCCGCTCGAGCAGCTCGCTTGCATCTGACACAAATACATGAATGCGTTTGACTCGCGAATACACCGCACCACTCTCACATTCAACCGTAAAGCTATGCAACTGCTGCACTTGTTCGTGGACATCGCGGCCAGCACTTGGCTTCACGGATGCAGTGCAGGTCACCGATTAGCAAGATTAGCTTGTGGTGACAACGCAGCAGCAATGTCACGAAAACGATCGCTCACCACCGCAGTCACTTCAAACTTTCGTATGGCGTAGTCAGCAAAGTACGTCGACTGAACAAGGTGCACGCTCAGTTGACCATAGTTCGTGACCGTGTGTTCGTCTGGCCAGTACTTTGTGCATTGCACCTGCAACATTGGATGACGAGCATGTAATGGAACGTTGCATGCAACAAATGATGAAATCAAACACATCAACGCGCTCACTCTGTATTTTTCGTGCAAATTCGTGACCATCACTATGATCTGAACATTCTGCTCCCAAATCATACGCCAAAAGTCGGCGACTGTTTCGTTCAGTGGACCTTGTGCTGCGATGAATTTCTTTCGCGCTTTGTAACCCTGTTATGAACAAGAATTCCAACAAACTCATTTACCCATTTTCTGGCAAACTCAAAAATTAAAAACATGGCTATAAAAGTGACGGAAGACTAGTGACAAACATTAATATAATTAGCGTTGATGTAATCGCTGGCGGGCACTGTATCGATTGGTGTCAACTTGACGCGAGTAACGTCAAACGCCTTGATGTCGTTGTAGCGATTTTTGCGGCTGTTCTCTTTGCGGTCGCTTGCCGTCGTGTCGAAATTGTTGTAATGCGGTAGTTGCTGAAAAATAATGTCAAAAAATGAAACATGAATAACAAATAGAACTCGGCCAAATTTGAATATACGGTGAAGCGAACACATGCATACTGTGAAAACGTTACATACCTCAAACTCCATGCCGAACAGAAAATCTGAGTCACGATGTCTAGCCAGATACTCCTCAGCAAGCTCATCGGCAGAAATTGGTTGGAAATCTGCAACACGCACAACACAGTGAAGATACAGCACAACACAACTTACTGTGAGAAAAAAGCGAAAAAAATTCACAAATCACAAGTGTCCCATTTTCCGAGTGAATGAAACACCGACCGCGGTTTCGCTTGTTCAGGTCTTGAAACGATCGCCTGTCTGGTATCTTCGGTTTCTCGAAGCAAAGCAGCCAGAACTTTTTCAGATACCCGCGTCTGAAAACATCAATAATTCGACAGAGAAAATATAAGGAATTCCAAGCTTTTTTCGCAGAGCTAAGAATTTTAGTGTGATATATGTGTGCTGAAAAACGTACCCTGCCTTCACAATTTTTAGAAGTGTCGTGGGACACACCTACCGAAATCTGACACGATTTCTAAATTGCGTGGTCATTTTTAAGTATGGTACGGAATGGCCGAGTAAACATGGCAGCTTTTTTCAGGGTGCAAGGAGCGCGCGAAATTTGATTGAAAGAAAAAAGTCGTTCAAAACCCCAATTGGGTGTGGAATTTGACGTGTTTTTCAAACCAATGGATTCTTCGTGCTATTCTGTTCATATAGCATGTGTTCTCTCTTGAACACACGATTGGGAATTATCTTGGCATTCTTGAAAAAGACAACTCCTAGACTGCGACTGATCCCGCCTTGATGTAGAATACAAGGACTGTCTTATTTATTCGGCCTTACCGTATCTGTGCGTACGCACTAAATGCTAAATGCCCCTTAAGCATAATCTTGGTCTCCTGATTGTATGACCCGTTTTAGGTGCAAACACAACAACAGACCGATGCAAGAAGTACAGCAGTGCACCGATGAGCGCCAGGAACAACAGCACCAGCAGCACGGCCAGCAACGCCACGGTCGTCTCGTCGCTTGTGCTGCTCACTGACGCTGCAAACAGAAGCAAAGCTGCACAGTAAAACAAACAAATGTGCAACGTTGCATAAATAGGAACAACCAACAGCATACCAGATTTGCCAATGGACACCGGGTGAAAGTACGGACTGTATCCGTATTTCGGCGCGAGCTGTGCGAACGAATACGGAGGGAGCGTGTCGTTGGCGGAGGACGCTCTCCGATGCAGACGACGGTCGGGCTCGACACGCACAATCAGAAAACCGCTGTACTTGGTGTTCGACTGCAGCGCCGGGTCTTTCGCACTGTGGCGACTCTGAAAGATGTCGCAAAAAAATCTGTGCCAATTTCACCGCAACCATGCTTGCACAGCAGACTGGCACCGAACAAACCTCATATGGTACGGAGCACTTGTCAGCCTCTCCGTCCGTTATGCCATCACCGATTGTCAATTCCGCCGAGTTTGATGGCAAACTGAAACGAAGCAAATCAACCAAATTGTAGAATGGTTCTCTGCATTTCGGCAACATCATATGCAGAAGAGGGGTGGCCTCATCTGTGATGTGCCCCTCCTGGTGAGGGTGGCGAGGGCGAGGGGAGGGTCATTGTAATGAAAGAGCACATTGATTGCAAGAAACGGGGCGCACAACATACGAGTTGGCAGACTCGGCGATGTACGCGAACCAGCGATTGTTGCGGTTGTTGTGCATGTTGTTCTTGAGCACGTTCGACGGATCAGTGAAATCGATGACCTCCGGGTGGTGCCGACGCAACGACTCAAAGCTCGCGTTCAGTGGCAGTGGCATGATCGCCATGTAATAGCAACTGAAATGCACACTTCATGGTGGCTGAACTGAGTTCGTAAAAGAGCAACGTGGCTGCGTGAAGAAGTGACTGCATCTTTGAATGTGAGTTTGTTTGTGTGACACATGTCGGGGTACTAGTCAGCTCTTTGCCCTTTCCAACAAACTCGTAACAATCAAACAAACGACTCGTCAGGTTGGGTCATGCTGCACAAAATCTATACCTGTATCATTTCTACAGTCCATCTGAAAAATATATGCAACATGACGCGAACATGACGTGATGACCAACCAATCAGCGCTGAGAACACCTCATGATTAACCAATCAGCGCTGAGAGCTGCTATGACCAACCAATCAGCTAGTTGCATATATTAGCGAGATTGACTGTAATGCTGCCAAAGCAAACAAACAAGATCAAACAAGATACAAGCGAAACAACACGTACGCAATGGTGCCGTTGATCTGGTTCGGCTGGTCGATGTGCAGCTGCAAGGTCGGTGTGCTCATGTTCGACGCTGCACCATCGAGCAGCACTGCAGTGGGCACTTTGATCGGCGCTGGCGGTCCAAAGTCCGTCTCGCAGCTGTTGCTCGACGTCGCTGCCACCGACTCACCGGCCTCATTCACCACACTCACCTGACGCACAGTCATCACGCTCAACAGTGTTGCACGACTCAAATGATTCACTACACCAACATTGAAAGTCATGCTGTGCACGCAGCAACTCAAATTCAAAATCAAGTGAGCCGACTCATCGAGGTTCTTTATGCACGGCCACTTTCTGGCAATTTTAGTTTGGCACACCGAGAGCGAAACTGAATTCCAATCAGCGCTGGCGTCTCGAACAAAATGAGAAGCACATTGTGAGTTTTCAAAAAGCTTGATTCACTGACCTTGGCAGTGTATTTGCGATTCGGCAGCAGATCATCGAACACACAGAAATTCTGATACTGTCCATCGTTTGCAGCATCCCTGGATGGCCGTACGATGGGTATGCGGTGCAGGTTTGCACAAATCGGGTCCCTCGACCGTGGCCTGTGTGCGCTTGCAATCGCGATGCCTCGCACTGCACCGTTTGCTGGCTCACGCACCACGCCCTCGATGTCCAACTGCACAACACACACACACACACTACAGCCTAACTCTATTACATATCCAACTAATATCAAGTTCTGCGACTGCATGCGTGTGCAGACGTGGAAAGAAAACTAGTTTCAATCTTCATGTGACAATTGAAAGTCGCCTAAGTGACTCGGCCCTATGTAGCGGAATCGAATCACTTTACCAATTTTGAATTCCCGCGTCATCCATGAAACTGTTTGCTTATCTGTGCGCGCATTGAGTTGCGGGACCAAAATAAAAGATCATAGCTGATTATTGGTGATCACGTGCGTCATGCATTCTGTCTCTCTGTAAGGGTGGCGTCTTCCACAGAGAGGCGGAGTTTGGTTTACTTACACAGAATGCTTACATCACATAATTGTCAACCAGTCAGCTAGTTGATGTTTGCATTGTTTCATTGTTCATCTGCGCAACAAGCTGCTTGTAAAAACAACCCTACCTTGTAGTATTGCAGTCTACCATTGAACTTCACTGGTTGTTGCCAACCCACAATGCATTCTTGTCTGTAATGACGCAGCTCTGGATCCGTCCAGCCGACACGCTTCAATACCGGTGGCCCAGGCACTAACAAGAAAAAAAATCACACAAATTTGGTTTCAGAATAGATTCAAGCTGGTAACTGGTGGGTGACGATGCGCTTAGCAAGCTTCATGCAACTCCACCTGTGCTAGTTCTGCCAACAAAATGTGTTTTGAACGAGGGCGACAAAGCAAAGCAGTTTCGTACATGCGGCCTTGGTTACAATTTGGCGAAAATCGTAGGTTGGCTGGTACGTTTTGTAGTTGAGCACGACTGTGTATTGCGTGTATGGCTCCAAACCAGCGATCTCTTGCACACGATAACCATCGCCTTTCATCACGTTTGGCAGCACGCGCGAGTCGACCAGTGCCTTTTTCACTCTGCAAAAACAAAATTGATATCTTTGATTTTGGGGCGCAACGAGAAACAAATGTCAGATTTCACCTTTCAGTCGAATTTTAAATTATAGGCTGTTTGGACTTTGGCTGGTGGCGTTTGAGAGAAGCGGGGTTGGAGGGAGTCCGATATACAGGGTGAGCCAAAAAAAGGTTACAATTCTAAAATGCTCTCACTGGCTTGTGCTGAGGTGTTTCAAGCTGAAAATTGGAACACTACTAGAAAACATTTAGAGGTTTTTCCGACCAAATTTTGGTCATGATATGTTGCCCCTATCACTCACTACAGCAGAATATCTGGAAAACATGAAAAATCAACAAATGTTGTGAAATGCAGAGGGTTGATTTAGCTGTAACAAACAGACCTCCTGGTTTAAAATTTGGAACACTGTTAAAACACTTTGCGAGTTTTTTTGTGATCAAATTGTTTTTGGCTTACACGTTTAAGTTCATTTTTACAGTGTAATTTTCCAAAAATGCAGTTTTTAACGAAAAACAATGTTCATCCTTAATCTCACTGTTTATCATTGCTCATAAACGGACTTCCGAACTGATGTATCGTCACGCGTGGTCAAATTGAATTTTGTACAAATTGCCGAACCACTTTAGAAAAGTTATTCGCATGTTCCCATCAATTGGCAGACCAGACACGCTGCTCTGCCGTCCACTTAACCATGATGGCAGCAAAGACTGAAAATGGAATTGCATCTTTCACTGCAGAAAACAACCAGTCTGCTATGGTGAGAGAAGATATCAGAGTGGGAAATTGTGTGAATTAAAAGAAAGACAAATCAATTTGCCTCTAGAAAGATAAATTCGGATCTGTTCTGAGCAGAACCAACCGCTCACGCACGCTCAGACACAGAGTGAAATATCAGGGTGATCAAAGACTGTTCAAATCCTATTCGGCATTTGGCATTTTTCATGCTACTGTATGTGCGTATTGCTTTTTTTATCTTTTTTGTGTTGCGAACACTCAGGTCACCAACGTTCATCATTTGATCTTTGTTACGGCTAAATCAACCCTCTGCATTTCACAACATTTGTCGATTTTTCATATTTTTCAGATATTTTGCTGCAGTGAGTGACAGGGGCAACATACCGTGACAAAAATTTGGTCAGAAAAAACTCGAAATGTTTTCTAATAGTGTTCCAATTTTCAGGTTGAAACACCTCAACACAAGCAGTGAGAGCATTTTAGAATTGGAACCTTTTTTGGCTCACCCTGTAGATTGCTGGAGCAAATAACTGCAAAATTTTCGAGGGGCGGGGCGGTCAAGAAGTTGAAATTAGATAAGGAAGGCAGGTAGCTAAAACTTGAAAAAGCGATAAAAACAGCTAAATTATACTTAAAACCGACTAACAACATTGAGTATAAACGCGCATTTTACCAAAAATTTGCGACTGATTTGCAAAACTTCGAGCAAAAATAGCTAATTTTTAATCAAAATTTTGAAATAAAATCTTAATAATTTTATGTATCTTTAATATATTAAAATTTAAAAAGTTCAAACCAATAATTTTATGCCTCCGGTAACAAAAATGTTCAAATAGATGTAGTTGAGAAATTTTTTAGACAGATAATAGCTGAGACAAAAAACCTCTTGGACAGATATATATAAGATTCGAAAAAAATAATTTTTGGGGGACAGGCCCCTGCAACAATTATGGCTGCTGATCACGTGATGCATGCGTTCTGTGCACGACAGACTCCACCTCCACAGCAACGCCTATAACAGAGCTGAACAGCACTCACTTGATGTCCACGGGTAGCATGTCTTTAGTTGGTGGGTCAAATGTCCAGGACACCCGAATGGCTGTGCTGTTGATGGCGACGAGTTCAACAATTTTCACCTTCGTTTTTTCTGCAAAAACATTCACGGTTGAAACACTATAATTTTCAATAAATTTATCACATGTTTCTGGAAAAACAAAACTTAGTTGAACACTTGTAAATTAGGAAGGTGCGAAGTCGTATTGCGCTGGAAATCTAGATACAAACAACCCAACAGATCTAACAGACTACAAAGGTATGGCAGAATGTCACCAGAGAGTTCTAGTTCCTCCAGTTCTACTAAATCTGTTTGGTATTTTGTTAGAAACAAAAGCAACACTGGTCTGGTAAAGCATTGGATGAGAAAACGTTGTTTAGGAATTAGTCACTGGACACGAGCACGAGCATTCAATTTAGAAATTGTGGTAAGTTTCGTTTTTCATGCACAACGGCGCACAAAAGCAGGCAGATGCGAACAAGCAAAACACGGACAGGCTGGCATGCAGAGTCAGTGTGCACACAAGGTCGCCCAACCACCAACCATCATTGTTAGCATCAGCCTGCGACACGAGCACGTCTGGTCGCAGTTGCCCATCATCCGTCAATTCGTCATCGTCAAGCGACTTTTGCACACGAACCGAAGCAGAAAAATTAGGCAGCACAATATGGTCCGTATTACTATGATTGAGATTCTCGACTTGCACCCGGTGACCGGTGTGCGCTTGAGTGTGCCGAGCGGCAGCAGCACCAGCGGCACTCTGCTTGACGCGCCCAGTTCTGCTTGCTCGTGTCGTCCGAGCGTGCGCATGCCGCTGACGGCCGGCAAACGTGCGTCGCACATCAAACTGCGTCGCTCGTGGTGCAGGATTAGTGAACACAAACTGCGGCGCATCACGGCCTCCATTCAATGTTTCACCATCACCATCACCAGCAACATTCGTCGTTATTACGGACACATGAGACGAGATCGACGGACGCACAGCAGTTGGCGCACGTGACGCGTGAGCGCCGAAAGGAAGCAATGTGTAAACGGAAGAAGACTGCGGTGCATGCTGGGACGCACTGAGCACGGTGAGCGTCAACGGCTGTCTCGAGCGCACGCTGACTGCGTAAGGGCCGTTGCCAACGACCTCGCGGCGTCTTGCGAAACAACTGTATATGCCGTTGTCTTGTTGCAGCAGAACACGAAACGTGTACGTTGCACAGAGGTGATTGCGACGCGCACGCTCAAAGTCAACACCGGCGCCCAATGCGGCCGCGACTGGAGGGATCAGCGACAGGCGGAACGTCGCGTTGTGGTACAGCTCCAGCTGCAGAAACACTCAGAATGCAGTGGAACACAATTCACGAGGCAAAAATATAAAATAGTCTCAATCGGTTAGCTCTGAAATTTCTCTCAAGTCTTGTGATTCTGCTGAAAGAGTGAGGCGACTTTTGACTTGCCTGATTCATATCGACGAGCCCTCTCGGGTCCATGTTGACACAGCACATGATCGTGTAATTCGTCATGCCATTCACCGCTGCACCGGCTGTTGCACTCTTCGGATAGACCTCGAAGTCGTCTAAGAAGATTGAACTGTGTTCAGCTTTGTAGCGCAACGTGCACTCAGAGCGGGGGCAATAGCGGTGCCGTGCGCCGGGTGGTGTGGCGTGCTGCTGCAATGGGGGCAGCCAGCTGCACGCCAACCACACGGTCGCACAGACACAGATCGGCTCGCTCACCGATGTGACATTTCTGGCGTTGCAGTTCACCCTGTTTTCTGTAGTCGGACGAGCACATGCACGTCTCCGCCTCCTTGTTGCAGATGGCGTCTTTCAGGCATGGCGAGTAATCGCCGAAACCGTTCTTGAAACGTTCACATGATGGATGGACGCCTGGAAAATGGTGAACGTCACAAAGTGACACACGCCAATCAAAGTTAATTGCAGTGGGAACATGCAGGCGCAAAGCACACAGACGTCGCGAGCACGCATTGGGACAGAAGCATTCGTTCGCTGTGGCGTTCTCGGCTCGCCGCACGCATTTGCCGAGATAGGCGCACTCGGCGTCTGACGTGCACGACGTTTCCGCATTTGTTGCTGAAATATGAAAGCTCAACGATAAAAACAAGTAACATTGTTTTGTTGATTCACTTCAGCACAGTACCGAAGGCGAAAGCAAATTTTCGAGGGTGCCGAAAATTTTTCAGTGGAGGGGGTGTCAAATGGCACACTGGCACCTCCAAGCGTGTGCCATGGGGTGCACTAATGTAAAAAAAATTCTGGGGCGCATTCTCCCAACCATGATTTTTTCGCTGAAATTTTGCTGCAAAATCTTGAAAAGTACAATGAAGACTGTCAAGTTATCATATTTTCAGCTTGTTTGTACTATGGATTTTAGAGACGAAAAATCAAGACTTTTGACCGAAAATTTGTAATTTTGTAGAGGCCCGGGGAAATTTTTTGGGGGTGTCATAGTCACTGTCTATAATTTTGATTCTGGTGGGGGTGGGTGGGCTGTCAAGCAAATTTCGAGTGGGGTGGAGGGGTGTTGAGTGGATGGTACCGTACAGTGTCAGGTTTTATGGGGTGTCGCGTGACCCTCCCTCCGTCTTCGGTTCGGTACTGCTACTGCACTTCAAATTCAGCAAAGGTTAAAATTTTATAGAAACCAACAAAAAAAGACAAAATCAATTTGTAAACCAACCTGCGCAAAGCACCACAGCAAATGCCACCAGAAGCAAAGCTACGCCGCATGTACACAGAAAATCTTTCATGAAGTTCGCCAAAAAATAAACAACGAATCCACTGGAGAATCAAGACGACCGCGTATTAATGAGAAACTTTCAATGAGACAACGCTTATTGTAAAACGACTGATAGTTCGTGGCTTGACTTGACTTAAATTTCAGATTTGTCACACACAAGAACATCAGTGGCATCGGTGTGCTGGTGTGCTGTGGCGCGGTGGGTGTGAGCGTGTGACTGTGGCCATCCTCTCCTCGCCCGATCTACTGAATCCGAGCCAGATATTTCCACGCGAATCGAAACTGTCAAGAATCAAATTTAGAGTCAAAAAATTTTCATTTTTTCCTTTTTTCTTTCTTCAAAAAGTAAAAAGGGGTCAAAGAGTCAATTTCACTTTTGACAAAAGTCAAAAAGACTCCGGTATGGCGGAACTTTCCTGATTTTGTTTGGTGACCTAATTTACCTCTTTTCCAAACCGTTATCATGCCTCTTCTTGCGTTTTGACCCTCACAACGCAACGCCACTAATTATTCCCCAATTGAAAGAAGAGTACCATGCAACAGCTGGATAAAGTTGTCCTGTCCTTGGTTTAAACTAACACAAACATCAAAAAACAAAACATAAAAACAGTAACAGTTTACCGATAAACCACACCTGTGGCCAGTTTTATAAAAGTGACGAGTTGAGCAGTTGAGTTTTACTCACTTTTTCTCTCCACTCAGAAAACGGGTTTTATAAAAGTGGGGAGTTGAGGAGTGAGGAGTTTTGGGTTTGAGGGAGTGTTTTGAGGAGTAAATTTACTCAATTTTTGTTCAGTTTTATAAGACTCCTCAGTTCCGAAACTACTAAAAAAATCTTACAACTCACATTCGACTTGTAAAAATCTGAATAGCATGTTTTTTGGCGGTTTGGTTTGATTTTGTCGCCGGTTTTGATGATAAAACACGATAATTTTTGGTTTTCTTCCATTCAGACTCAGTTTCCACGCAGTAACAGTGAGACGGAAAATTCACCGCTGAAAAAAACGAGAATCGCGCTCTGAGTAGTTTCGGATTGAGGAGTATTTTGAGGAGTGAATTTTTAACACGTGTTCTACTCAATTCTGAATCACTATCAAACTTTTCTCTTCACTATCACTCCTTACTTTTATAAAAACCCTACCCTACTCAACTAC
>JASANC010005337.1:0-22739 GCA_030248135.1 Theristus sp. LFF4_11
CGGGATTCGATCTCAGCATCACCTACAAAATCAGATTTTCTTCAAACTATGCGTCGTCCACTCCCGTACTAACCAACAAAACTCGTCCCAATGCGGACTAGACCGAAGAAAGCCACCACAAAAGTTCCCAGCAATACAGGTAACGGGTAAAATATACAGTTGAACTCGTAAATTATAGACTATCAGCTGATTGGTTGGTCGTTTCGTCGGTGATCACGTGGTGACTCCGCCTCCACAGTAATGCCGTGCACAAAAAGCACATGCATCACGTGACCGGGCAATCAGCTGATAGCCTACATAATCGACGAGTTCGCCTGTACCTTCGACGTCGGAGGACTTCCATCCAGCTCATCATCGTCGTCAACAATCGCGTCAGCACAGCCTTGCAAATGTTCATCCATTTCGATGCCATCCTCGGCATTCGCAGCGGTAGCCAGTGAGCTGAAGCTTTTCGATCGCAATGCGACGCCCCGTTCCGGCAGTGAAACGAGTGGATCTGGAAAAAAACGTTGCTTCTTCTACCTGTATGAAGATTTTTCCAATCGCTTCCTTGTGCGCGCTCACATACAGCAACCTGATTCTGCTTGTTTCTTGCAGCCTAATTGTGTGTGTTTTTATTGCGACTGCCTTTCAAGAAGAAACTTGCTCATCAGTTCAATTTTGTTTTCAATCTCAGATCTCGTCATCGTTGTTGTTTTTTTCTCCGCTTATTTCAGTTGCAAACACAAGTTGACGACACTCGACAGTTGCAATAGCGAGAAAGCACGAAACACACACACGCACCTAAAGTTGATGGCATTAAAGATTCCTCGTCCTCGCAATCGATAATGTTTAGAAAATCCGGCGCTTGGGAGGACTCGGGTTCTCTGCGATTGCTGTTGTTGTTTTCTTCGTCTGGAAACAAAAATAATTATGATATCACGACATTTTTCTTAGGTTTTTGAATCTTAACTTCCAATCTCGAGCATCTTCGATTTAGCCCTCGCATGGATTTTCATTGAACATTCAAGTTTTTGTCGTAAAGTGTCAACGAAATTCTTGACGAGCTTTGTTTTTTTTAATATTTTTCTTGACAATCAGATGCAGGTGCATGTTTTCAGTTTTCAGTCAGATGCATGTCAAGACCATACGCAGAAGATATCGTACCAACCGGCAACTGCACCAACGTGAAGATGTCAAATAAACTGCCTGCTACCAAATCAAACCCCCCCCAAAAAACATGAAATTTTCGAAACAAACAGGCAGGCATCATCGAAAAAAATCAGTGCTACCCACACATCTCTCTGGTAAACATGAGAAAGAAATCAAAAATTGAAAATTCGGAAGGTGAGCAAGAAAAAAAAACTCGCGCACGGACAGACCTGCATCCGAGGTGTCGTTGTGCTCGATGGTGGAGCCGCGACTGCGCGACCCGTCGTCGACGCTCGACTCCGGCTGAGCAGCATCGCCGTCGTCGTCGTCGCCGCCCTGCCGCTGTGCTTTTTCCAATTGTTCGCAGTCACCGTCCGCGTCCGCTGTTGTTTCGATGATCGCCGGTAGTTCGGAGCAACCGCTGTCGGACGACGCGAAACGATGATGGTGAACGCAGACGATCCTGGGGGACAAAAAATTGGTTGTGATCGGATATGGGACGGACGGGTTTTTTTTTACTTATTTGTTTTTTTACTTGTTCGCGCGCCGGTTCCGGAAACACCAAGGTACCAAACTCCGGCGGAAACGGGCAATACTGCCCCGAGCCCAATTTACCCTCGGCTAGGGTTGTTAAACAAAAATCGAAATTTGTTTTTTTTAAAGTGATTAAAAAACAAAAATGCCAATTTTTTTAAATCGAAAAATTTTCCTCTGATATGCTCTGAAAACCTCAAATTTAGCACAATTTTTCGAAAGTACAACAAAAATTTACTTTGATATTACCTCGTAAAACCGTCAGCAGTCGATTTTGGACCGTTTTACCGACTGATTTTAGGCTTCGACAACATCTGCGATGAAGTTTTTGAGCGTCCCAAAACTTGGCTGACCATTTCCAATGCAGATAAGGTGAAGATTCGCCTCGCAGAGCGTCGGAGCTGTTCCGTTTGCAAGCGCTACGTTGTCTGGTTGCTGCTTCATGTCGTGTCGTCGCCACTCGCGACATCATCAGAAGAATTGATCGAATTTCAAGGCGGTATGTTTGTCTTCACTTCACTTTAGCATTAGCTGGGGACAATTAATGACATTTTGGGGGTCAAAGCACAAGAAGAGGCATGGTAACGGTTTGGAAAAGGGGTAATTGAGGTCACCAAAAAAAATCTGCAAAGTTCAGCCATACGGGAGTCATTCGGGAGGCGCTTGCATATCATATGTGGTTCTTCTAACTCCCTGATTGATTTCGCACAACTCTGATTTTTGAATTAAAAAAATTTAAACAAAAATGACGATTTTTGTTTTTTTAACAACCCTACCCTCGGCTCTGGAAGAAGCACACCATCAGATCTTGTTGGTCAGTTTCGTTTCTCCATTATGTGTCTTGTCCGCAGCGAGGTTCGAACTTTCCACCAACAGAACAGTAGGCGAAAGCCCTGCGCTACAGACGCGACGGATGGAAAACCGCAGCGGGTGAAATCGGAAAAGCGATAGGATGAGTAAATGAGATGAAATCAATTGTGAATGTGAGAGAGTAGAGACGAAGACGCTTTACTCCTTTTCGTGTTGTTTTACCGTGAACTTGTTACTACAAATTGGATTGATTTCTTCAGATCACAAACGGGCGGCATCTCACAACCTACGTTTTTTTCAAAAAGTGTCGGTTCTGCAATTTGCGAAAATTTGACAAAAAATTTCTGCAAGTGAAATTTGGTTTCTGCAAATTTTAAAAACATGACGAAGATGGGTTTTGTGCTTGTTTAATGTCATTTTTTGTGTTCTGAGCATCATTTCTGAACGATGCTCAGAATTGCAATTGCCAATTGCATCGTTTTACCGCAGAATTTTTCAAAGATTCAGAAAAAAATAAAAGGAACACCATACCAAACCAGATTGCCAAACCAACCAAATCACTTAACCTAACAACACATCAATGATAATCAAATGAAAACCCTTATTATTGCTCAAATTCCGCAATCAAAACGATGACTTCGGTCGGTTCGACGTCTTCAAAGATGCAGTTCACTTTGTTCGGCTTGATTTTGTATCGCCTTTGTTTTCATCCCCAGATACTGCATGCTTGTCTGTAGTTGTACTCGGAACAGGGAATTGAATTCGCTCGCATTTGAATCGTTTCCATTCGTCAGCGATACTGCCCTTGTCCGGCAAAATTGATGAATAAAACTGGTGCAGATACAGCAGATTGGCATTGCCGTACGCCAGCAGCTGTTCAGATGCATCCATTTCAGACGGTAGAAATAATTTGGCAGACTTGACTGTGCTCGTGTTCGAATCGGTTGCTGAGGCTCTCGAAAAGTCTTATTTTTTCCATCTTCTGTCGTGTGGATGATAGATCAGGATTACTATCACTTCATTCCAATTCCAAACAGAATGCCCAACAGTAGGGATGGATCCGGCAAATTTGCCGGAATCCGGGCCGGATCCGGCAAAAGCCCATTCCGGCCGGGCCGGATCCGGCAAAAATTGCCGGAATCCGGGCCGGAATGGCCTTTTTATGTCTAAAAAACATCTACGCACATTTCGTCGTTTCTTCATCACATTTTCAGCATTAAACAGCACTGACACAGAAACAAAGTCAGCAAGACACAGCATGTGAACCAACCAAAAATTACAACAACAACAATTGACAAAATTCACATCGCATAGGGATAATCAAGTGCTGGCAACACTCCATTCAGAAACATGACCTTTTCGGCGTTCTGAGCTGACAGACGAGATCGGCTGTACAGGGTGAGCCAAAAAAAGGTTCCAATTCCAAAATGCTCTCACTAGCTTGTGCTGAGGTGTTTCGAGCTGAAATTTGGAACATTATTAGAAAACATTTGGAGGTTTTTCGGACCAAATTTTTGTTACGGTATGTTGTCCCTATCACTCACTGCAGCAGAATATCTGAAAAACATGAAAAATCGATAAATGTTGTGAAATACAAAGGGAGGATTTAGCTGTAACAAAGGGACCTCACAGCTCAAAATTTTTGAACACTGTTAGAACACTGTGGGAGGTTTTTTTGTGATCAATTTTTTTGGCTTACACGTATCAGTTCACTTTTACAGTGTACTTTTCAAAAAATAGCAATTTTTGACGAAAAAACAATGGTTATCCATAATCTTGCTCATAAACTGACTTCTGAACTGATGTATCGTCACGCGAGGTCAAATTGAATTTTGTAAGAAATTTCCGAACCACTGTTGAAAAGTTATTCGCATGTTCCCACCAATTGGCAGACCAGACTCGCTGCTCTGCCGTCCACACTTAACCATGATGGCAGCAAAGACTGAAAATGGAATTGCGTCTTTCACTGCAGAAAACAACTTGTCTGCTGTGGTAAAAATATCAGAGTGGCGAATTGTGTGAATTAAAAAAGGAAAAAACGATTTGCCTCTGGAAAAAAGTTAAATTTGCATCTGTTCTGAGCAGAACCGCTCACGCACGTTCAGACTCGAAGTTTTTTTTATTTAATTATACGCGCGCCGGTTCCGGAAACCCGAAGGTACCAAACTCCGGCGGAGACGGGCAATACTGCCCCGCCGAGCCCAATTTTACCTTCGGATCAGGAGGGAATAGACCATTAGATGTTCGTTGGTCACTCTAATTTTCCACGAGTATGTCTTGTCCACAGTGAGGTTCGAACCCGGTACCTACAGAACTGTAGGCCGAAGTTCTACCGCTACGCCACGGACGCGACAAGTTAAACATCAAGGTGATCAAAGACTGTTCAAATGCAATTCGGCATTCGGAATTTTCAAACTACTGTTTGTGCATATTGCTTTTTTCATATTTTTTTGTGTTATGAACACTCGGGTTGTCACCAACGTTCATCATTTGATTTTTGTTACAGCTAAATCAACCCTCTGCATTTTACAACATTTGTCGATTTTTCATATTTTCCAGATAGTTTTCTGTAGGGAGTGACAGGGACAACATACCGTAACAAAAATTTGGTCAAAAAAACCTCCAAATGTTTTCTAACAGTGTTCCAATTTTCAGCTCGAAATACTTCAGCACAAGCCAGTGAGAGAATTTTAGAATTGGAACCTTTTTTTGGCTCACTCTGTACACAAACACCTGCCTGGCTTCAGAGAATATTCGTTCGCTTGCCACGCTTGTTGGTAGCGGTGCCAGGTATCTGCGCGCGATTGTCGATAGTTTGGGGTATTTAGACGAGTTCAGCCGCCAAAAGTCTAGCATTAGATCACTTTTGTCCGGTTCATCGATAAAATCATCCGACTCGTACATATTCGCCTGGATTCGCCTGACGGGTTATAGTTGCCACGGTAACCGTAAAAACCGTAAAAATACGGGCGGTACGGTTTTACCGTACCGTACCGTGACCGTACCGTGCGATTTTAAAATTTCCAAACCGTACCGAAAACCGTACCGTCATCAAAATACAATTACCGTACCGTTGACCGTACCGTGGCAAAATTTTGGCAAACCGTACCGAAACCGTCGTATTTTTTCCAAAATTGACGGTTTGACCAAGCTTTTTTTGTGTGCGTGCGCTGTGTGTGGCGTGGCGTGCGTTTGATTTTTCGTTGGTATCATATAGGTTGCATGTCCCACGGATACATAAAAATTTTATTTGTTTTTTTGTGCCGTTGTAAAAATCAACGGCTTTCACATTACTTTTTTTAGTTTTTTTGGTGTATACTAAAAAACTAAAATAAAACACGCGCTAATTAATAATTAATGACAATAAAACAGGTCATGAAGATCGATTGTGACTGTGAGAACACTAAACAAACAGCAGTTTTTACAAGATTTTAACTAAAATTCTGTGACTTTCAAAAAGCAAAATTTTGGTGAACACAAATTTGCAATTTTTAAACAGTAGAAACTAAAATAATATTGTTTAAAAAACATTTTTGTGCAAAAGCGGGCATAAAAAACACAAATGGGATTGTGCAAATAAACGGGTATCGATTCCCGGCCAGTTCTGTAAAATAAAAAATAAAGGGGCCTCTTCGGGTCAAACTTAGCGACTTTGAAAAATGAAGTTGTCAAACAATCAAGTCACGTTTAAACAAGTTTATGTCACGCAGAAAAAGTCTAACGGGAACGACTTCACTTTAACCAAGTTTAACTTAACTAACCGAGAACAAACGGGGGCAGCAAATTCAAATAGTTTAAAAAAATTGTCAACGATTGCAAAATTAGCGAAACAGAGTTATAAAAGAATCATCTTTGACATAGAATTGACACCTAATCGAAAAGCTTGAAACAAACATTTGAAACGTTTGAAAAGCACTAAAAAATCGAGCGGGTTCTCGAGATTAAATTATTACAAAAACTGTTGTTTACGCTTGTTTACTTTTGTTTCTTTTGTTGGCGTCATGCGAAAGGGCTCAAGTTGAAAAACCATAATTTCATAACGTCTTTTTGATGAAATCCTGACTGGGCAAACTGCCTAAAAATGGTGGTTGAAAACAACATGTTCTGATCTGAAAACGAAAACAAAGGGTGGTCATTGGCTTGGCCGTTTTGCATGACGATTGACGACGTCACTCATTTAGTCGTCAACATCTGAATCAGCCTCTATGTCAATGTTCCAATCTCCAACATAACCGCCGCTATCATCCTCTTCAGAAGCCGAATCGGAGTCGGTATCGGACTCAAACTCCGATTCGGTTTCTGAGTCAGAGTCTGACGTTGCCGTGGCTGCACTTGCGGACGCTTTTTGTGCGTGTCTTCGGTGATGTTGAGCCGGAGCCGGACGAGCTGTTCCCGGTGTAGCAGCTTCTGGCAGCTCCACAACTGATGGCAAAATGGGCACCCACAAATCGTCCAATTCCTTGTCTGTCTTGTCCTTGATCAAATCATACTCATAATCTATGATGCTCAAGTTGCTGTTCAGAAACATCAGCTGTTCTGCCCGTTTGCCAGACAACCTGTTTCGTCGGTTGCTGTATAAGTATCCTGCCTTCGAAAACAGCCGCTCTGAAGCGACAGACGTCGGTGCTCCCGCCAACAGGATCATTGCTGCCTTTGCCAAGTTGGGCATTTGCTGTTCTGCCAATCTCCAGTATTCTAGAATGTCTGCGGATGGGGGCAAGCGGACAGTTCCTAGGTACGATGTTAGTTCGTTTCTGACCTGATCCTGACGTTGCGGCAGTTGGCTCTGACGCATTGGTGACAACAACGTGGTATCTGGCACCGCCGTTTTAACTCGCTTTGTGGCAGTACGTGGAGGGGTCGAATGAGAATCGACTGAACCCGCTGCGCTCAGATCAGATGACAGTCCACCTTCTTGCTGATCGATGACAGGTTGCAACAAATTTCTCAACCCTTCAACAATTTCATCTTCATTCAACAGTTGGCAACCAATGGCCCGGACGCTTGTTTTGAACCTAAATCACAAGCATTGCTACATTGCGCTTCCATTGCTTGTCTGACTGAACGAGAACGGCGACATACAACACAACAAAATAGCACAGAGAGAAACAAAAAGTGAAGCACAGTGCATTTTAAAACTTTAATTTTCAAATCGTAAAAATACGGTTTACCGCCCGTGTAAATTCAAAATCCACGGTAACCGTACCGAAACCGTACCGTGCGATTTTAAAATTTTTCAAACCGTACCGAAAACCGTACCGTTGAGCTTTTCAATTTACCGTACCGTACCGAAACCGTGAAAAAAAATGCGTCTCAAACCGTAAACCGTACCGTGACCAAAAAAGGCCTACCGTGGCAACTCTATGACGGGTTGCGCGGTCGCGCAGCGTGAAACTCGATGCCTCCGTAGAGGCCAGTTGATTTCTTTTTTGGTTCGGGCTCGCGTTCACTTTCGTCATCGTCGTTGTTCGCGATCTCGGATGTATCGTCGCAGTTTGTGGGCGTCTCCGGTCGTTTCAAGATTTTCTTTGCAATGTGAAGTAGTTCACAACTAGGGATGGAGCCGGTTCCGGTCCGGATTCCGGATTCCGGCGCCTAAAATTGGATCCGGATCCGGTCCGGATTCCGGCGCAATTTTGCCGGATCCGGCCGGATCCGGCCGGAATGGCCGAGACCCGCGAATTAACCAGTTGATTCCTCCGTTTCAGAGCTGTTCAATGGTTTGACAAATTTGTTTCGGTGCTTTGTTGGTTTTGTTGTTGTGCATTTGACATGTGATCAGTGAGCGTTTCTTTAGTTCAGTGTTCTGTTCAATGGTAAATGGTTCACTGCTTTTGTCTTGAGTGGTAAACTTATGTGCAGCATCGTCCACTTTAAAAAACGTGGCTGCCAGCTTTTGGCCGACGTTGTTGATGAACAATAGCAGGGTTTTTTTGAAATCAGCCATCTTCGTTGGTCATATTCAGTTAGCTGTCAAACAGTTGCTTTTTTGTGAGCCCCAGAACACCAGCGATTTTAGCGACGTGTGTTACCGTGGGTGTGCGGGGGTGCCGTGATCACCTAAAACCCGATAACCCCCCCCCCCCCAACGACGAATCCACGAGACGACGAATCCATTTCAATGGTGTTGCCAGCCGTTTGCGCACTGAAGCAGCGCATCGAACAAGTCGATGCGAGTGGCATTGGTACGACGAAAAAAACGCTGCTGACCAGCATCGACATACGCTTCCGTGCGCTTTTCCACAACGAATCCAACATCATGGCCACGTACGTTTATCCGCGATTCAAGACTACTGCAGTCGTCTTCGAAAATGGAGGTGCGATTCGTTGTGAACTACTTCACATTGCAAAGAAAATCTTGGAAACGACCGAAGACGCCCACAAACTGCGACGATACATCCGACATCGCGAACAACGACGATGACGAAAGTGAACGCGGCCCGAACCAAAAAAGAAATCGACTGGCCTCTACGGAGGCATCGAGTTTCACGCTGCGCGACCGCGCAACCCGTCAGGCGAATCCAGTCTCGAAGACGAACTGCGCGGCGAAATGAATATGACGAGTCGGACGATTTTATCGACGAACCGGACAAAAGTGATTTAATGCTAGACTTTTGGCGGCTGAACTCGTCTAAATATCTATCGACTATCGCGCGCAGATACCTGGCACCGCTACCAACAAGCGTGGCAAGCGAACGAATGTTCTCTGAAGCCAGGCAGGTGTTTGTGTACAGCCGATCTCGTCTGTCAACTCAGAACGCCGAAAAGGTCATGTTTCTGAATGGAGTGTTGCCAGCACTTAATTATCCCTATGCGATGTGAATTTTGTCAATTGTTGTTGTTGTAATTTTTGGTTGGTTCACGTGCTGTGTCTTGCTGACTTTGTTTCTGTGTCTGTGCTGTTTTATGCTGAAAATGTGATGAAGAAGCGACGAAATGTGCGTACATGTTTTTTTAGACATAAAAAGGCCATTCCGGTCCGGATTCCGGCAATTTTTGCCGGATCCGGCCCGGCCGGAATGGGCTTTTGCCGGATCCGGCCCGGATTCCGGCAAATTTGCCGGATCCATCCCTATTCACAACGAATCGCGCCTTCATTTTCGAAGACGACTGCAGTACTCTTGAATCGCGGATCAACGTACGTGGCCATGATGTTGGATTCGGTGTGGAAACGCGCACGGAAGCGTGTGTCGATGCTGGTCAGCAGCGTTTTTTCGTCGTACCAATGCCACTCGCATCGACTTGTTCGATGCGCTGCTTCGGTGCGCAAACGGCGGGCAACACCATTGAAATGGATTCGTCGTCTCGTGGATTCGTCGTTGGGGGGTTTATCGGGTTTTAGGGGATCACGGCACCCCCGCACACCCACGGTAACACCCGTCGCTAAAATCGCTGGTGTTCTAGGGGCTCACAAAAAAGCAACTGTTTGACAGCTAACTGAATATGACCAACGAAGATGGCTGATTTCAAAAAAACCTGCTATTGTTCATCAACAACGTCGGCCAAAAGCTGGCAGCCACGTTTTTTAAAGTGGACGATGCTGCACATAAGTTTACCACTCAAGACAAAAGCAGTGAACCGTTTACCATTGAACAGAACACTAAACTAAAGAAACGCTCACTGATCACATGTCAAATGCACAACAACAAAACCAACAAAGCACCGAAACAAATTTGTCAAACCATTGAACAGCTCTGAAACGGAGGAATCAACTGGTTAATTCGCGGGTCTCGGCCATTCCGGCCGGATCCGGCAAAATTGCGCCGGAATCCGGACCGGATCCGGATCCAATTTTAGGCGCCGGAATCCGGAATCCGGACCGGAACCGGCTCCATCCCTGCCAACAGCAAACAATAATTTGATTTGATCTGATTCTGTTTTCTTTTTCGAATTCGAAATACTCTGATTTTATTTGCGAAGGCAAAACAAAACGCGAATCATTGCGCTTCAGCAACCGCCGAAACAGCTGTTTATGACAAAAAACTGTTTGAAATTTCTTCTATGTTGATGTGAAACCTCAGTCAAGCGCCAAGCACAAAATGAATGTTGCAGAAGCAAAGTTTACATGCAAATCTGTTTTGCAATTTGCAGAAATCTGCTAAAAAAAATTCTGCAAACGCTCCAAAATTTCTGCAAAAACCAATGTTTTTTTGCAAAAAAACCCTGCTCACAACTCGTCGAGCTTCCAAAAAAGGGATGAGCTTCCTCCTCCTCGCCCTAGCAGTGGCGGCGGACGGAATCGTGATCGTGAACACATGCAAAAACATTCGAACAGGACAAATGATAAAATGAAGCAAGGTGAACTGCAACAATAAAAAACGACGGAATAAAAAGCACGAACCGATCGTTTGAGCTCGTGTGGCGTTCAAGATTATTGTTGTTGTTGTTGATCGCAATTCCGTTGTTCTCATTTTCAGCATCTCCATCATTTTGATCGCCAATAAAAACGCTCATTTTGAGATTGTATTTGTGTACAAGCACAAAGTGCAGTTGCAAACGCAGAGTAAAAACTCGTTGACGTTTTCAGTTTTGAAGAAACAGCTGCAAAAAACCAAAATGACAATTACAGTTCAGATTGTCAGAGAAAGGACGGACACGAGAGTTATAGTGTAGCCAGGACAGAATTCGAAAAAAATGAAAATTCCAATTTTTTTTTAAAATTATTTTTAATTTTTTAAATTTTTTAATTAAAGTTTTTTTAAATGCCGAAGGAAAATCCGATGCTCGACAAAAATAGGTGCATGCGAACCGTAATGCATCATTATTAAAACAGGTGCATGTGCAGTGGCGGTGGCCCCTGCCTAGGGTTGTTAAACAAAAATGAAATTTTTTTTTTTTAAAAAAAAAAGTGATTAAAAAAAAAACAAAAATGCCGATTTTTTTTTTAAAAAAAAAAAATTCGAAAAATTTTCCTCTAATATGCTCTGAAAACCTCAATTTTGGCACAATTTTTCGAAAGTTCAACAAAAATTTTCTTTGATTATACCTCGTAAAACCTTTAGCAGTCGATTTTGGGCCGTTTTACCGACTGATTTTAGGCTTCGACAACATCTGCGATGAAGTTTTTGAGCGTCCCAAAGCTTAGCCTACCATTTCCGATGCAGATAAGGTGACGATTCGCCTCGCAGAGCGTCCGATTGTGCTCGCTGCTCCGTTTGCAAGCGCTACGTTGTCTGGTTGCTGCTTCGTGTCGTGTCGTCGCGACACCATCAGAAGAATTGATCGAATTTCAAGGCGGTATGTTTGTCTTCACTTTAGCATTAGCTTAGCTGGTGACAATTAGTGACGTTTTGGAGGTCAAAACACAAGAAGAGGCATGGTGACGGTTTGGAAAAGGGGTAATTGAGGTCACCAAAACAAAATCTGCAAAGTTCCGCCATACGGGTGTCATTCGGGAGGCGCTTGCATATCATATGTGGTTCTTCGGACTCCCTGATTGATTTAGCACAACTTTGATTTTTGAAATTTTTTTTTTTTTAAAAAAAAATTTTTTTTTTAAAAAAAAAACAAAAATGACGATTTTTGTTTTTTTTAACAACCCTACCCCTGCCCTTTAACACAGGAAAGAAAAAAATGCAAAAACTAAATTGATCATTTTCACCTTATCAAAAAGGCAACCGATTAGGATTAGGAACCTACAACGACTCATTGCAAGCAACCTCTGATAAGACTCATGTATACAAATCCATTCGAACCAGGCTGACGCGTAGGGTTGTTAAACAAAAATCAATTTTTTAAAAAAGTGTAAAAAAACAAAAATGCCGATTTTTTAATTCGAAAATTTTTTCTCTAATATGCTCTGAAAACCTCAATTTTGGCACAAATTTTCGGAAGTTCAACAAAATTTTTTTTCGACATTACCTTGTAAAACCGTCAACAGTCGATTTTGGATTGTTTTACCGATTGCTTTTAGGCTTGAACAACTTAGATGACGATTTTTGTTTTAAAAAACAACCCTAAAAATTTGCGACGCTCAAAAACTTCATCACAGAAGTTGTTCAAGCCTAAAATCAATCGGCAAACGGTTCAATATTGACTGCTGACGGTTTTACATGTAATGTCAATTATTTACTGTAATTACTGGTAATGTCAAAAAAATTTGTTCAACTTTCCAAAATTGCAAAACATCAAGTTTCTAGAGCATAGTAAAATTTTTCGATTTTTTTAAATAGGCGTTTTTGTTTTTTGGTTCAATTTCAAAGTGACATTGTAGTCTCCCTGGATATTTTGTAGTATTAGCTGTATTAGTATTAGTATGACCTATTTTTTTAAACGTGTCCCACTGAAATGACGTCATGTGACGCCAAACATGCGGTTGCCGTTCACAGCAAACCAGACTTTCCGTTTAGCTGATTTCTTCCGGTAAACAAATAGTGAATGACGAATCAGTCACACCAAACTGAAATTTTAGTGTCTGTACTTTGACAAACGGGCGTTTTTAAAGCAAATGACGTCATTATAGTCCGGACACGTTTAAATAAATCCACAATACTAGTATTTTATAGTCAGGTTCGAAATTTTTTTTGGGGAGGGCCTTTCCTCCCCTCATAGAACAACTATACCGTCTAACCCAAATTTGAAGGCCCTTGATAAAGCCCGGTGCAAACTCGGAACACGCCTGACAAAAACCCGAAGCTATCTGGAACACGGTTGACAAAAACCCGGAACAATCCGGAACACGGTTGACAAAAACCCGAAGCAAACCGGACCCGCTTGACAAAAATCCGGAGCAATCCGGAACACGCTTGTCAAAAATCCCTGCGGTTTGCGCACTGCGGAAAGTGTCACTTAATACTATAAATTATCGTGGACGGCTATAATTTGATCCTCAACGTCCGATATCTTCCTCCTGGTGGATTTCGATTTTTGAAAAAGCTTTTTGAATTTAAAAGGAATTTGACCCTCCATCTGAACTCGTACGCTTTTTCAATTTAAATATTTAAAAAATACTGACTACGATAACTGAAATATGAAAAAAATGAAAAATGAACTGAAATACGATATCGATTTGAAAGTGGCGTTGTTTGCACGAAAGCATGAAATAAATGGAAGCCACGATGAATGATGATGCAAAAACAAATGTTTGGTAAACACTGCTTTTGGCGCTTTTGCTTTTGCCGAAATTGGATTTGAACAGAAAAAAATCACTCACGTCTGACATTATGAAATATAGATAATTCTTCAGCAAGTCACCAATAAAATGCGTTGTCACTCTTTGCCAGTAATAGCATTTCTTGCAACCGTTCAAAGAATTGCGTCAGCGCAAACAATTGAAATGGAACACCAATTAAAAACCGAGCTGCTAAACTCGTACGACAAAACAATTTCACCTGTTTTGAATCGATCTGAGCCCGTCGTTATCAGCGTTGAACCATATCTAAACAATCTGATTTCCATGGTATGTTCTCGGGCAGTGTTGGTTTTTCGTTTTCGCGTTCTTCGATTAACGACAGTGAATGACGCTTACGAATCGGTATTTTTAGGAGGAGGCATTCGAAGTCGCAAGCTTTTGGGTATGGACAAGCTTGGTAAGTGTTCGTTGAATCCCCAACAGAAACGCATTGTTTAATACCGCTATAACGTTGATGTTGACCAACAGAAAAGGTTGAGTCAATTTTTCAAAGCGATGGAACGATCCGCGTCTTCAGTGGGATGCAAATGAGTTTGGCGGAATCACTGAAATACAACTTCCAGAGTCAAAGCTCTGGATACCCACAGTGGATGTCGCAGAAACGTTCGTGTGAACTATGAACCTGTCATCAGCAAAACATTAAATAAAATATAATACACTGTACTTTGGTTCTCTTGATCACAGTTCCTTTTCTATCATTTTATTTCCCCAATTATGCACATTATGGGAAAGATGATATAACGATTTTACATTCAGCTTGGACGTAGTTTTCAAGACGCAACTTGGCTTCGTTTTTGTTGACAATAAAGGTTGGGTGAGGTTCGAATTCGGTAAAGCAATACGGACGACCTGCAAAATGAATGTTGCACAATTTCCATTTGATGTTCAAGTGAGTTTTACTTTTAAAGTCACTATTTTTCTGTTTTTACACTTTGAAGTCCGAGCTTTCGGTTTCGCTTATTTTCCCTGCCGCATTTCGAGATACGCCGCAAATCAACGGTAGTGTGCGGAACAGGGATTCTAAAGCGATACACACGAAGTCATTTCACGTCATCAGTAATACACCGCATGCGAAAACGCGCACACGCACACGCCCACGCACACCCACACGCACATGCACACGCACACGCACGCGCATACGCACACGCACGTGCACACGCACACGCACACGCACACGCACACGCACACGCACACGCACACGCACACGCACACGCACACGCACACGCACATGCACACGCACACGCACATGAACACGATTGATGTTTTATTTAATTTCACACGCACACGCACACGCACACGCACACGCACACGCACACGCACACGCACATGCACACGCACACGCACATGAACACGCACACGCACACGCACACGCGCACGAGTTGCAAAATGAATGTTGCACAGTTTCCATTTGATGTTCAAGTATGTTTTATTTTTATATTTTGAAATTGCGTTCATATGCTTACGTTTCTAGTCATACGCACACGCAAACGTACACGTACACGCACACACGCACACACACACGCACACGCATACGTACACGCCCACGCACACCCACACGCACATGCACACGCCCACGCACACGCACACGAACACGCACACGCACACGCGCACGCCCACGCACACCCACGCACACACGCACGCGCATACGCACACGCCCACGCACATGCACAGGCACACGCACATGCACACGCACACGCACACGCGCACGCGCACGCCCACGCAATTTTTGCAGACTTGTCATGTGACGTTCTTTCCAAGTGGAATGCAAACAGTACAGGTACAAGCGTGGATCCAAGTACAGGCGTAGAACTATTTTTGGAAAAGCATTGCAGATCTGCCATCTTACGTTTATTCCAACTGCAATGCAGAAACGCCAAGTGACAATGCAGGGAAAAAATCCATTGGGCGATTCAAATGAATGCTTGACCAAGGAGCATCCAGGTATCAGTACTCCGCTCAGTAGACAAAACTTGCGTTTCTAAATAAACGAAAAAAAATTGGATTTGTAGAATGGCTACTGCAGTCGTGCAAAATTGTGTCAACTGAAGTGGCGTATCCGTCACAACTGTATGGTATGCGTTATTATTCATTGGTTAGTGTTCCGAAATTATTAGCAGAACTGGTTAATCCTGGCTAACTGGTTATAACTGTTAATCTTTTCGTCACTGTTTTGTTCTAACTCTAAAACATTTTCATTTTGCATCAGTAAATCGCTTCATCAGGTGCAACTGACGGTGACAATGAAGCGCAAGTCCACTTATTACATTTACACCCAGTTTTTCCCGACCATTGTCCTGAACGTGCTTACGCTCATCGGACTGTTCGCGCCCGATTCGCATAGTCGCGACCGCCAGTCTCGTGTTGGTTTTCCAATCGTAATTTGTATTTCGACTAGTTCGGTATTCTACACAATTTTTAATCGTTGACAGCCAAGTTGTCCTGCAGGTGAATCTGGGCCTCACCGCGTTGCTCGCCATCGCCGTCATCCTGATGACCGTCTCCTCGTCGATGCCAAAGAATCCGACACAGTTTCCAATATTAGGTCGTGTGCTGTGCTTTCGTAACAAGGGTCACAAGATCTACGAGCTAAAAATATTGCGCGAATCTACACGTTTAATGTTTGACCACTGACGATTTCACCACGTCAAAAAATGCTTCAGATTTATTGGTACTTTACGTTGGTACTCATTGGAAAATTCCAGGCTCTTTCATCATGGCACAACTTGGTGTGACCGTGTTTGGCACGTTTGTCGCGTTGCTGGTCATGCACTGGCACGCGTTCTATCAAGCGAATGAGAATAAAACACCAACGTGGCTGTTCACCGTGTTTGGACTGCGTGAGCATTTGAAGGTCGCATCTTTCATTGATGGTCTCTGTTTTTCAGCATAAATGTTTTAATTTTTCATTTCGTTTAGCACGTTGACCACCCGAATTTGAAAAACGTAGAGCAACCGGAGAAACAGTCACAAACGCGCGCAATCGATCAACGTGGCATCGCGGGCGATTTGAAGATGGTGTTCGCGGCACTGGAAAGTCTTCTTGAGAAAAAACACAATTTTTGAATTAATGTTAAACGCTCTTCGTTGGATGTTTTGATACCATAAAACCAAACACTTGCGGCAAAGCTTAGGCAAATTGAAGCGGGGGAGGGAGTTGGCTTAGGTGTAGTAGGACTATGCTTAAGCTTAGATTTAGGCTTTGGCCTAGGTTTAGGTTTGGGCTGAGGCTTAAACTTAGGCTTTGGCGTAAGCTTGGGCTTAGGCTTCATCATAAACAAGTTAGAAGTCAGCTAGAAAATTGCAATTGGAACGAGCGTCAGGAAATGAACCATTCGGAATTCCGCCGGAAAATGGTATGCGTCCGGTTTAGCGATGCGTCTCCTCTGTGTTCCCCATTTTCTAAAGGCTGATTGAAAGGTTGACAACCAAGCCAATCAGCGTTCGGCTTTACGCCAAGTTACCAAACTAATCAGGATTTTCACTGCAGGAACAAAAACTAGCTGAAATTCGTTGTCAAAATCACGCCAGTAAGCTGCAGCAAGATCGCGAAGCATTGCTGGCGACGTTGTTCTACCGCGTTGACTTGTTTTGCGCGTTCTTCTGTTTGACGGCCAACATTGTGTCCGCTGGTTTTGTGTTGTTTCGGTGAATATTGCCGACGAAACTTTTGACACGATTTCTGACGGACCATTTTTGTTCAGAACGTATATTGCACAGGAGACCGATAGTGAATAAGCATAACGGTGACATAAAAATGCAATCAGTTGGATTATTTTTATTGAGCTGTTTATATTTGCTGTGATTTACGATTTTGATTGCACTGAGTGGGATAACGCATGTCGAGTGTTTATAAATGCCGATCAGGTATTTTAACCAAAACGCCAGCATGAAAAGCACTTTTTGCTTGTGTTTGCCTCTCACTTTCTGATCGCAACAGGTACGGTATACTTTTTTTACATTTTACGCTATTATTAGAAACGCATGAAACAAGCTAACATAAAGCATTTCTTGACGTTTATATTGATGATGCAAAGACAAATATTTGTGATCAGTCTCTGTCGATTTTGCTTTTGCGAAAATTGGATTATTTAGAGACAAAACTTCCATTCAATTCGACATTTGAAATACTGACCGAAGCCACAATAAAATGCGTTTGCACCCCATAACAGTTGCCATTTTTGCAACCGTTCATTGTAATACAACGGGACAAACAATTGAAACGGAGCATCAATTGAAGACGAATTTGCTAAAATCTTATGATAACACGATTTCGCCAGTGTTGAATCGATCTCAGCCCGTCACAATTCATGTCGAGCCGTATCTCAACAAACTGATTTCCGTGTTATGTTTTTTGAAGTTTTCATTATTTCTGTCTTTCTTGATTGACTTCATCGAACTGTTTTGTTGTTATTCTAAAAATTAAGGGTGGTCAAAATGTCTTCAGCAACTTTCAGGAGGAAGCATTCGAAGTCACAAGCTTCTGGGTGTGGACATGCTTGGTGAGTGTTTGTTTTATCAAAAAAACCCAAGCAAAAAAATTCTTTATTGATTTTTATTCAACATTTCAACAATAAGAAGAGGAACATTTGCGTTTGCCAATAAAAATGTTTTGTAAATTTTTCAGAGATGGAACGATCCGCGCCTTCAATGGGATTCAAATGAGTTTGGCGGAATCACAGAAATACAACTTCCAAAGTCAAAGCTCTGGATTGCACCAGTAGATATCGGAGAAACGTTCGTTTCAAAATACAGTGAACGTCACCAACAAATTATGAATCTTAAATTAGATGCGTTCAACAAGACGGTTTCCTTCATTCCGTATTCAAATGATGCACATTGGAAGATAGTGTTACAGAAGAAAATGCTTTCACATTCAGGCTGGATGCAGTTTTCAAAACAGATCTTGATTTCGTTTTTGTTGACAACGAAGGTTGGGTGAGGTTTGAATCCGGTAAAGCCATTCGCACGAGTTGCAAAATGAATGTTGCACAGTTTCCATTTGATGTTCAAGTATGTTTTATTTTTATATTTTGAAATTGCGTTCATATGCTTACGTTTCTCGTCATACGCACACGCAAACGTACACGTACACGCACACACGTACACACACACGCACACGCATACGTACACGCACACGCACACGCACACGCGCACACACACGCACTTGAACACGCACACGCACACGCATACCTACAGGCACACGCACACGCACACGCACACGCACACGCGCTTGAACACGCACACGCAGACGCACACGCACACACACACACACACACACACACACACACACGCACTTGAACACGCACACGCAATTTTTTGCAGACTTGTCACTTGACGTTCTTTCCAAGTGGAATGCAAACACACCAAATAAAATTGTATGGACACAATCCAATTGGCGATTCAAACAAGTGCATCGGTGAAGATCATCCAGGTATATCACTGTGCAGTTCAATTTGTGGAATAGATAAACTTACGCTTAAAACTGTAAATTAATGTTGTTTTTCGCGATATAAATTTCGGATTTACAATTACAGAATGGGTACTGCAGTCGTGCAAAATAGTGTCAACTGAAGAGTCCTTCCCGTCACAACTCTACGGCGTGCGCCATAGTCCGATTGTGAGTTTTTATGGAATTCCAGCAACGGACAATTTTGTTACTGTTGCATTTCTTTGTTACTGTTCATTCGCTTGGTGTTGTAAGAGAAATTACCGTGGTTTTGGCTTTTTTGTCACCTTTTATTTCACGTTTATCAGCGTCTGCCACCGTTTATTATTATTTGTATTTGCTGACGTCATTTCATCAGGTGCAACTGTCGGTGACAATGAAACGCAAGTCGACCTATTACATTTACACCCAGTTTTTCCCGACCATTGTCCTGACCATGCTCACGCTCATCGGTCTGTTCGCGCCAGATTCGCATAGTCGCGACCGCCAGTCTCGTGTTAGTTCGGCAGGATTTTTTTTGTGGAAAATTTCAAATTTTCTCTTTTTGTGGCAATATAGACGTCACACCTCTTGTCGGAAATCAGTATTATGGACTAAAGCGCATGTAGCGCACAACGCAATATCACGTCATGCTTTTTATGCTTGCTGTGCACTGTAGTCTCAAAGGTGTTTCGCGTTGTTTTATGATCATTCAACGTTCCAGATGTTTCTGGTCTCTTATAAAAAATGTCGACATGCACGTATATTTTATTGGTTTTCATTAATTAATTATTTTTGCAGGTGAACTTGGGTCTCACCGCGTTGCTCGCCATCGCCGTCATCCTGATGACCGTCTCCTCGTCGATGCCGAAGAATCCAGCACAGTTTCCAATATTAGGTCTCATATCCCCACTGCATGATACTGAAATAAACCCGTGATTCGTGCACAGTGCGCCACTTGTTGCGATTATTCCAGGCTATTTCATCATGGCACAACTTGGTGTGACCGTGTTTGGCACGTTTGTCGCGTTGCTGGTCATGCACTGGCACGCGTTCTATCAAGCGAATAATAAAACACCAACGTGGCTGTTCACCGTGTTTGGACTGCGTGAGCACTTGAAGGTCGCATCTTTCGTTGATCTGATTATAATGTGACCACAAAGATTCAAAACAGTCTTTTTCATTGAACTTGTCGCAATATGCATATTTGCACGTACCGACGAGGAAAATGTTTTACTACGCTGCGTGGATTTTGAAATCATCAAAACTGACCATGTAATCTGACAGCTCGTTCACGGCCACACGAAACAGCTCATTCGGCCCTTTCCGCTGTGCCGCTTTTCCACACACTTATCATTATTACAGGAACAAAATCTGGCTGATATCCGTCTTCAACATCACGCCAGTAAACTGCAGCAAGATCGCGAAGCATTGCTGGCGACGTTGTTCTACCGTGTTGACCTGTTTTGTGCGTTCTTCTGTCTGACGGCCAACATTGTGTCCACTGGTTTTGTGTTGTTTTCACGCTAAGCGAACAATTTCGGTTTATTGTGTGCCCATATTTATACCTTTTTTTGCGCCCTTTTTTCATTTTGCCCATTTTTCTTGTGCCACCTGCCGCGCACTTAGAAACAAACGTACAGTTGAAAAATAACCGAGCGATGTACCACGATGAGGTACCACCATTGAGATGCTACACCGCGCTGAGGACTGTTTTGGCACGGAAAAGGCATAAAATGGAGCACGCATGCGAGACGAAATTTCTTCACCGTGTTGTTTAATATTTTTATTTTACTGTTGATTGAGCAGAGAAGTTGGTTAACACGATGTTTAGTTTGAACTGAAAACTCAACAAACACTGAATGTTACATGTTCATACTTTTTTTGCAGGCAAACTTGAAAGCATGGGAATTTTATTCAATTTGAAATATTATTGTATAACTGTAAGTCGGATTAATTAGTAACAAGTACATGGAACTGTTAGAATGACAGTTGAACTGTATAACATTTCTGACCAGCTGATTGGTTGATGATCATGTGATGGAGGCATTCTGTGCCAACCAGCTTCAGAGTACTGTCCGCACTGGCGTGCGTTCATTTGCGTCCCGTTATTTCCGGCCCACGCATTTCCGGCCCAACATTTCCGGCCCACTCATTTCCGGCCCACTCATTTCCGGCCCACCCATTACCGGCCCCGTTCATCTGCGTCCCACGCATTTCCGGCCCACTCATTTCCGGCCCACCGATTACCGGCCCAGCCCAATAATTTGCTTCCAGTGACTTCAACCGCCACCCACTGCTATATTTCATTCTGAAACTCACATTGATTAGGCGGTTACACTTTGAACTTAGGGTTCGATTTTTTAATTCTTTTTTTCATTCGGATTTTTCGTGATGCATCATGAAAAAATGCAAAAACTAAATTGATCATTTTCACCTTATCAAAAAGGCTTGGCTTAGGATAGTGATTAGGTTTAGGATTAGGAATGATTAGGATTAGGAAACACGACCTGGTTGTGGATCCACATGTCCAAATTTGGTTAGAGGGGCAATTTTCATGAGTTTTTGCTAATTTTAAGAATTAAAATGATTAAATTTGGCTCTGTGACCAGTGCTCGAACTCGAACTCAGCGCGTCAATTCGGTTTGAAAAAGCTCCTATTTTTGTCGACCTGTTGTTGTTATTGAAATTGAATGTGCAAAATCAATCAGAACAAAGCAATAAATAAAAACACATCAACTGATTCATCGACGAAATTCAAACTGAAGCATTTGTTCCAATGTCATGAACAAATAGAAGCGATACGAAAACGAAAACTGAAATAAAAAATTTAAGTATTTTTGTTAAAAGCATGTCGGTGAGTAGGGAGTACAATTTAGAGTGCGGTTTCAGTTTATTTTCGTTGTCCGTGGCGAAATACAGCGCAGAAAGATGATTATTGGGCTGGGCCGGTAATGGGCGGGCCGGAAATGAGTGGGCCGGAAATGAGTGGGCCGGAAATGTCGGGCCGGTAATGGGTGGGACGGTAATACGTGGGCCGGTAATGGGTGGGCCGGAAATGTCGGGACGCTAATGCGTGGGCCGGAAATGCGTGGGCCGGAGTTGACCCCGCACCGTCTGCACTGAATGCGAGTATCACATGATCAACAACCAATTAGCTAATGTTATCGAGTTAGGTTGTTTATGTGGTAGTTTTTTTTAGTTGGGTTCTGAGACTCAATGCGCGCTTATAAAGATGTAAGCAATTTTATGCTTGACGCGGGAATTCAAAAAATTGATGACCCGTGACCCGTGTCCTTCAGATACGGTTGAGTCACCTGGACCATTTTGAATGCTGCTAAAGCATGAACCTGCAAATGCATTGAGTAGCAGATTTAAAAAAAGGACAATAGACCTAGTGGGTTATTATTGAACTTGTGTTGCAGATGACCATTGATAAAAAATGAGAATGTTAATTTTGAATTAGTGTTTGTTATCGCGTCGAGCTTTCTTTTTCATTGTTTTCGGTTGCTGATGACTACGACGACGCATGGTGACAAGCACTGGAAAGTTTCAAAGACACGGAGAGATTATATCTACCGAGTCAATATCGCTCAAAAAAACACACGCATGTTTTGTTTTAATATTCAGACTTTGCGATGCCGGTTCTGTCTTTTTTGCGTGGTATTTATTTACGTGCTCTCTGCCAAACTGCGTGACAAGTTTGAG